>CAAKHF010002772.1:4461-16578 GCA_901007745.1 Hippocampus kuda
CTTGCTTTTGGTCAAATATCACTAAAAGTGTAGCACGCACACACACACACACACACACGCACTGAAATTTGGCTACTGCTCATCTTATTGAGAAGAGGAGAGAGAACCCCCCCCCCCCCCGCAGTTTTCCAGTCCGCGGATTGCCAACTGGAACCAACTGCAATTCCCTTTATGTCATCGTTTCTCTCTTAAGTCTTTCTCTCTTCTTTTAAACTTTGAATTATGGCACTGTTTGTTATACAATTAGCCTTCTGGGATAGGCTCCATAAATAAAAATGGAGGGAGCAGTTCAGCAAAAGGCTCCCCCAGGTCCCCCGACTGGTCTCTGACCATCTGTGTGGGAGTGAATAGGGGGAGTGACACCGTGTTGTATGAATGTCTCCACATAAGACTTTTGTCGAATGCTTCACACACGCAAGCGCACGCACGCACGCACGCGCGCGCGCGCGCACACACACACACACACACACACACACTCAGTTGTGTTGTCCAAGCCACCAAGCTCTCCACTTCCACGTCATCCACGCCTCAATGATGATGGTGAGAGGTGTGAACAGATTGCATATTTGCGACTGTAAAGTTTGGACCAAACTCATAAGTGACAGAAAGGCAATTTTGTTTTTCTCCCCCTTGTCCCTTTTTGTCCAGATGGCGATTCACAATGAGACCTAACAACTTGAGAGTACCGGAAATGGAACACCAGTGACCAAACTGTTGCTCCTAAATTGACTGGAATTCCTCCTCAAGTTAAATATTTTTTCCATAATGAATTTGATAACGTCATTACTTTTCATGTTCAATGAACACCTTTAAAAACATTGTAAATGGCATCATACAATATCGCTTTTACCCACGTTTCAGTCTGTACAGTGGCGCCTCTACTTACTAACGTCTCTTCATACAAGATTTTTAAGTTACGAAACGCATCAACAGGAAAATATTGCCTGTGCCTTCCAGAACCAATTGATTTCATAAGTAGAGTACCATTGTCCTATTTTTTAAATTACGTTTACCAAAGTTCTGGAATCGATTCTGTAACTGTACTTTTACCAGTCTATTTTAAACATAAGTGTCTGTTCTTCCACTTAGGTAAAGAGAAGGAGTCTGCTCAATTGCGCTGTCAAATCCAATTTGAAGAAAGCAGAGTGTAACGTTTATTGCTGTCATTAGTGTTTCAGTTATAGATAACAGACGGGCATTTGCCAATGTACTTGTGAGCCTTCAACTCGGTTTACTACGTAATGACGGTGTGACAAGAACAGCTGAATTAATGTGCCATGTTTACCGCGAAAGCCTCATCACTGTCGGCTCAGATGAGTCATGCCATCATAATAACGACAAACAAGCTGCTTACCTTTACATGAACTCCCTTTTTCTTCATATCCTGCGTTACAGAGACAGCCACCAATAGGAACCAGCCACTCTCCATCGGCACCGCAGTACATTTTGGGCTCTTCTCTCTCCTCCGATTGGTCGACGCAGGACCCCCTAACCTCCACTAAGGACGAAGTGTCAGCCCCTGTCACTGTGTCCGGGAAGGTTGCCAGATTGCGAATAGTCAGCGGGCAGGTTTTGTAGAAAACTCGCACAGACACCAAAGCGATGCAGGCGCCAACATCCTGGAAGGCCAAGTAGAAGCCCTTCCTGTTTGTCACCTTCACGTCCCGCACCTCAGTGTTGAGTTTCATGATGCGGTCGCCAACGTCCACCTTGACAGTGCAAAGATACGATTTACACAATGCATTAGTCTGGTTGAAAAAGAAATGCCCCTCCGCCCCAAAAAAATAATAAATAATAAAACCTAGACCAACGTATATCAAGAGTATATATTTGTGAAAAATATTAAATTTACCGAATTGAGATGTCCTTTTTTAAATGATCCCAGGGAACATCAACTGATTCCTTTTTCACATTTTTGTGTTAGGTGCAGGTAAAAAAAAAAATATATAAAATCCCGGATGTACACTTTCATCCTCAACAAAACGTGATTCATTTAATGGCATTTAATGGAAATCAGTAACACAGTGGTTGTGCAAATCCTCCTCACTAACAAATAATCAAATACTAATGAAAACATAAACCCTCTTAGGAGAGGTAATTAGCAAGGCCTGAGAAATATTCTTGCATGGTCCAGCTAAGATAAAAGTGCTTGTTCCACAAATAAAAACATTACAGCTAAGTGCCTCGGGAGGCTTTTTCTTCAAGATAAGAGTGAATTAAAGTGAGCGGGGGCGGCGGGATGAAGAATTCGCTCCTCACCTGAGTGAAACTCTCGTCTGCTGCCACCGTGTCCACCTTAATGAAGCTGCTCTCTTTGATGAAGTTCTCCCTGTCTTCGTTGGACTCGTGGTAGTATAGATTGAACGTCTCCTGCAAGACAAAAGGGGATTTAAAGAAGAGAGCCATCTATTCATCTCTGTCGCTGCTCATTTTCCCTCTTTATATGATAATGAACCAAACTGAGCAATGGCGGGAGAGCCAGCCGTGGTAAAATATCATAAATATCCATCAAAAGCTGCCTTGGGGAAATTCGATACATGCTTGCATCTTACACTGGGGGATACATTCCAGAAATGCCACAATAAGTGAGACCATATGGATCGTTTTTATCGTTCACACAAGCTTGAAAACACATTCACACAATTTATAAAATACACAATACACTAACATACAAGCATAACACATTCAAAATGAATGTATTTTGGTGTTTGTGTTAGACACATGACGTGCCTTTAAGAGGTGGGGCCTAGTGGTGTGGCGTGTGGCATGTGCGAGGGCAAACACTCCCAAACACTCAGCCTGCTCTCAAACACGCATAGCACTTCTATCCGAAATCCGCTTGAAATAAATGGAAATGTCTTTAATTTGTTCAAAATCAATACATATAAACATGATATCACAGAGGAATATAATAATCGCATTGAATGTAAAAAATTAAATAGTTTGTGGATCATAATTCATTCGTTGCGGCTCTTTCTGGTGTGCGCAACTTGGCCAGCAGGTGGCAGTATAATACAGTCATGCAGACAAAGAAGAATTTCAACGACAGCAAGTGAGTCAGTAATCTGCAGCAATGTTGTTGTTGTTGTTTTTTTTAGACGATAAAGAATATATGCCCATGAACATTGTATTGTCTGTCTACATAAGTGGCGGCACCATTGTTGTTGAAATATCTTTCCCTTAAAAAGTCATTACAGCGCCACATAGATGTTATTTGTCTATTACCCTTGCGTTTCCTATTGTGCCTTAGCATTAAGCTGTAGTTATGTGCTTGCTTTAAAAACACAACATGTAATTCTCTTTGTTATATGTTTAGCTTGACGGTGAATATTAACTGGGACTGGAAATAAGCCTCTTTTTGAAGAGCTTTGACGAGCAGAGTTGACTTTTGTCATCCTGAAGTTAGCATCTCAAAAAAAAGTCAGGTCACTTGCATCTCAAGTATACTGTATATTGTACAATCCCATTAAAAAACAAACAAACAAACAAACAAACAAAAAAACCTTGCTGAAAATTCCACATTATACTAAAGATGACAATACGATTGGAATTATTCGGGGACTTCATACCTTGCAGGTGCCAGTGACCCCTGGCAGGCTGTTACAGTCTCTGAGCGTAAACTTGACCTCCACGTAAACCCTCTGAGCACCAGACCTGGGGATCCAGTCCGTCCTCAGCCAGTTGTTTTGGTTGGGTTGCAAGACGTTACACACCTGGTACGTCCTGATGGGTATGTTCTTCTCATCCATGATGCTCACTTCTTCCCACTGCAAATCCACAACCCCACATTTAGTCTTTGCGGCTGTTTAGCAGTCGCACATCCAGCATGACAATGCAGTGGAAAATCAAGAGAACAAAATAATAGCATTCAGATATATCAAATATCCATCGGTTATCTAATCCACTTATCCTCACAACAGTCGCGGGTGTGCTGGAGCCTATCCCAGCTGTCACCGGGCAGTAGGCGGGAGACACCCTGAACCGCAGATATATAAAATACACATTTCAAATTAAAATACAATTCTTTAAATGCAAACTCTTGCAGTGCCGCTGCGATGTCTCATCGTTCTTATGTTGGCTGCTTTATAAAATTTGAAACATCCATCCATTCATTCATTATCGTAACTGTTTCTAAAAAAAAAATAAAATTTTGTTTTATTTTGTTCTTACGTTTTATAGTAGCTAACTTTTAGACTTAAGACACAGTTATACCACAGTTTTCAAATGTCGACAGTTCTACCTGGCAACAGGTGTCTAATTTCTACTGGCTATATTGTCTCCGATTTGTTTCTTTGACCATGGAGGGTGGCGTTTTAGTTTTTATTTTATGACAATAAAAGGAAATAATATATCACCAACTACAAAAGTTATTATTAATCAGTGTATGTATTCCAAAACCTCAGACTCAAATGCTGCCAAGTGGAGATGCTTTGAAATGAAGCTGCCAGAAAATGAAACTCGGGAGAAATAAAATGCGGTTAAAAATAAACCTCATGAGCATGAAATTGCCTTTTGCTCCGCAATTTCAGACACCATTTCTCTAAACGCTCCCAAATAAATAATTTCACGAAACCGCGCATGCTGGAAAATTCGGGTAAGTCATTTTAACAAAACATTTGATCAATTGAATATGCATCTGTTGCGCTAATCCGCATACAAAACCAATGGACGGACAAATAAAAAAGAGGAAGTCAATCCCAAAATGTTCCTGACAGTAATATGTTCTTTGCTCCTCCACTAGTTGGACACGGCATACTGATTACGGTAATATTACGTTTGTGGAAGATGAGTAAAGCAGCAAAATTCACTCGTTTTTAGCTATCTCAGGGAGCGGCCATTTTGCCACTCAATGTCAGCTAACAATGACATCACATTTGCTCAGAGCGCAGGCCACGGCCGATCACGGCTCATCTCGTTTCTGAAGCTGAGCCATGATTGGTTGTTACCTGACCCCTGAGCAACTGCGATATCATTTTCAGTCAAGAGCAAGTGGCAAAATGGCCGCCACCTGAAATGGACCAAAAAAACAGGTCGATTTTAGTGCTTAAATCATATCAGTATCAATCAGGAACAAATTATTGTAAAGAAAATTTTCCGGTTGACTTCCCCTTTATTTCTTGATTTTGGTCTAAGTAGAAAAAAATCCAAGAAGTGGAATCGATAAACAGCACATATTTCCCATGTTGCATGGTCTAAATGACTGCAGCCATTCATTGTTGCATCACTATTCTGCTGCGGTATCCCATTTGTTGCCACTCCATTTTTTTTTCCAGCCACATTTCCATGCAAGTGAAGCAGGCTCAGCCTTCACTGCATCATCCATCTCAATAGACGCAGCCACTTGCCTTGTACCGTGACCCCTCAAATGACCGCCGAGCCTCCCAACTCCAAATTGGCTTTTTATTGCCACTGAATAATAATCCGCTCTCTCCCTACAACCCAGAGCCACACAAGCTTAAATGTGCCATGTCCAACGAGGGACAACGGGAGGGGGAGCGCGTGAAAGAAGGAATGAGCGAGCGTGCTCGTGCGCTGGTAACAAGGCGAACGGGCGTGTGTGTATGTGCGCGGTGAACTCTCATCAATATGCCATCAGTGCTGATCTCCTCAGTTAGCTAATTATGGCCTTTAGTGCGACACATCTATTAGTGAATTGATGATCAGACATTAGACATTGTGTGCATTGGTGAGGTCATTCTACTGAACTAACAATAATTAACTTATGGGCCCCTCAAATACAGTATCGGTACTGTGTGTCAATGTGATTGTCATCTCCTCTTTTGGGGTGCCAGTAGGTCAATCTGTAAAGACTTGAACTAAGACGTGAGAGTGTACCAGTTTCGTAAACAGGACAAACTGTCAAACACACAAATACAAATTGAGAATTCTCGCAAGGTTCTGCTGTAGGCCACAGCTCACGCCCAGACTCCCACACTGAGACTAACTGGCCAACATGACAACAGCTCCTGATATCCCTCACTAGCCAATGCCCCGGCACATATCCGCCACACGAATACTACAGTCCATACTGTAATTATTTCTTTTTAATGAACACCTAAACTGCACTGTGCATACTTTTGTTTGCAGCCCCCGCCATCTGATATTTTAACCCCATTTAATGGACTTCGCAATTGGGTGTTTATATTTTTTGTTGGTTTACATCACACCATCCAATGGTCAATATTAACATCGCCCTGAGCATTATAATTGGTTAATCAATTACTGCCGTGAATTGAAGTAAAATGGAGCTGGCTGAAGCCAGCGGTGGAGCCGTCGACTCAGTCTCGACGTTGTTGTTTGTGACCTGAAGATATTCGCTAAAGTTTCAGCCATGCAGACCTTTACTATGTCTTAACTGATATGGGCAATGACAGTGTGGAAACAAGAGTTCAGAACAATCAAATGGTTTCTCCCGACCCTTAATTGCAACGCGACACACTGGTGGTGAGTGAGGGTGAGTGAGTTAAATCCGGGCTACCACGCTAAGGCTAAGTTAGCACACCGGTATCTCTGCATGACTTCAGTTTTCACATTTGCTTGACTGCCAATCTCTCGTTTGTGTTTTATTTTGTCATGCTCATGTTTATTAATGAGAACGAGCGAGCTGCATCGTTGTTTTCTTCAATAGAATTGAATGATTTCCACATTATCTTTCAGAAAAGACAAGAAATGTCGTCACGTGCCCATTCTTTGTAGAAGCATGCATTTTCAAACCCCTCAAAACAATTTCCAGACACCAAATTTGGCTGCAGCCTATCCCAGCTAACTTTGAGTGAGGACCACCCTGCACAGCCAATTGCCAAGTGCGCATCTCGACAATCACTCATACCAATGGAAAATCGAGACTGATCAATTAACCTAAAACGTGCATGTTTTTTGCACCGCCGGAGGAAACTGGATTATCTCCATAAAGGGCCATTGCATTAGTGTGTGTCTGGGTTCATCATAAATAAAATGTATTTTGTTTTATTATTGCTTCTGATCTTGCGCCGGGTGTATTTTGTGATAGATTTGTTTCTCTACATTATAACCTGAAAACTGTTTTCCACGATATGATCACAGAGGGGAAAAAACAATTCCGATTTTTTTTTTTTTTTTGCACTTCTCCTAGTTAAAAGCTCCAATAGAGAGTTGAGCTTCAAGAGATGAAAATTTTATGACCAGTATGATGGCCCATGCTTCGGGGGGTTAATGTGCAGCGCAAGAGTGTACAAGGGCACGAGCGCGCTTCTCGCGTGGCAGGCGTGTTTTTATGTGTGGGTGTTTGAAGGCCGGGCCGTAAAGAAAAATGAGGTGTGATACCTCCTTGTCTCGACTCATTTGGGGTCTTTGTTAGCTGAAGAAAAAAAAAAATCGCAGCTGCCAGGCGGAGGGAATAACGCTTTGGGCCTGCAGAGAGATCCCCTGTGATATGTGTATTTGAAGCAAGAAGATGCAGAAAGTGTCAGAAGGGCTGAGGGGAGCCGGGGGGAGGGTGGCGCTTGTAATCAAAAGCTCGGTGTGTGCAGACCAGGACCCTGCCAATCAAGTGGCCTGTGAGAGAATGAGTGTATAGAGAACCAAGAAACCGGTGTCAAGTTCAGCAATAACTCTTAAACCAACAACGAGGTGAGAGAGTCATTGCACGGTGAAAGAAGACAACGGTGAGATTTTCACAACGAATTCTAGCTAATGCATCGCAGTTTAAAAAAAAGAAAAAAAGTCTAAAGAAATTACACCCACCACCAGGCTGCTTTATGCCACGTGGCGTGCCAAACACAATGCCAACTAGCTCATCTTAGCACTTAGGCTGTGTGGACAGCTCATTTTCAAATCTGTGGGATGAATATTTTGTTTCCAGACCCCATGTGTGCATGTTTGTGTGCGTTGTCCAAAAAGCCAGCAGGTTGTCCAAAGTGATTCTGATCAAAAAAACTAAAAAGGAGAAATCGAGAGCTCCCACTCACCCCTCCTTCTGAGGGACTCGCTGCCCATTTCAGCTCTCCTGGCACTGTCCTGGTATCCAGCAGGGTCACTAAAATGACACATACACTGTCAACAATGCTTCAATTAAAAAAAATGAAAAAAGAAAGAAAACAAATGTGCAGTTTAAAGAATTGATATATATCATTTAACTAGATTCTAATGTGGATTTAAGAGACACCTGTTTGTGACTCAGTAAGCTACACTCATGTTATTCATTGTTTTCAGCAAAGGATGAGGAACACAATCGATCTGTTCGTCCCACGAACACTGAAAATCCATATACAATGGATATCCAGTGAAATACAATGGGGAGAATAATAATAATTTTATTTATATATATATATATATATATATATATATATATATATATTTTTTTTTTTTACAAACCCAGACAATGTTCAACATGTTTCCCACAAAAAAAAAAAAAAAAAACTAGATATATACACATAAAATCCATCAATATGTGAATCCGTGGGTGCCAAACTGCATATATGTGGTGGTCAATTGAATGTCTATCTGTGCTGATACACCATTTGTGTTCAAATATCAGTCATTTTAAAATTGCCACGTTTGATGTTAGCCCACCCAGTGTGTTTCACATGGTTTGTTAGCACTAAGCTAAGTGGGCTATCATAAAAGAGAGTGGTTGTTTTCAACTGAGAGTGGCATTCACAGCAGCTCCTTTTTGAAGGCTTCTATCTGTCTATCTGTCTATCTATCTATCTATCTATCTATCTATCTATCATCACAAGCCACCACTTAATAGAGAAATAAGTCGTCCATCAATTTGTCGAACCACTTATCTTATAATGACAAAAATATTGGGCCACCTTGCTGAGAACAAAAGGAGCATTTTGCAATTGTCCACATTTGTGGCGAGACTTTTATACAAGTTAGAATGTGTGTGGGGAATTTTGTTAAGTCAGAGATCACTGATGTCGGGTTTGAGTGTCGTCCTGCCTCAGCATTCCTGCTCTCACTCATCACGAACATGGATGACTGTGTTGACCAAATCTAACCTTTTGGACCTTTGACAAAAATGCTATGCCCCCCCCCCCCTAACCTACAATATTTCTGGTTAAGGTAAAAACAGATTTGTTGGCATTCAAATCCAAATGGAATGTTTGAGTAAAGGGTGTCCGAAAACTTTTGTCCTATATGCACTTTACACAATTCATCATTTAAAACTGTAGGTAAGGTTACATGAGCGACAAGGTGGTCACATGCAAAATATTTCAAGACGAGCCATTCACATGACACATCCCAAAGTGCTTCGAGATGCATTCACTACACAAGCAAGCAAAAGAACGCTGCAAATGTTCCAATCTGTCAACTTTTCACCCTCACAGCTTTTCGTAAAAGCGAACCATCAGCGCGTACGGAGCGCACGCAGCCGAGCCTCGCCGCGCAGCAGACAGTCACACGGACACCTTACCTTCATTGGCCGGATAAATCCTCGTCCTTGAACTTGAAACTACAGTTATTATCCACAAAAACGCCGTGAATGTTCGCCCTATATGCGCAGCCATGTGTGACGAAGGGATGCGTGCCTGTTGGCCGCTGGCTGTGCGCGCTGGCTGCGGAGGATCCATCCCGGTGGGAAAAGTGTGTGTAAATGAAGAAGCCAAGTGTGTGTGTGTGCGTAGTGTGTGTGTGTGTGTGGGGGCGGGGGGGGGGGTGTGAGTTGGATGATGTGGATAGTGGGGCGGTCTCACACTCGCGTGCTTGCCGTAATGGTCATTCAAACTGCACGAGCCAAATGGAAGGAATACATACACGAAAGACAAACATGAACCAATTGTACGTTATAAAAATGTGTGTGTTGGTCAAATGTCAAAAGGTCGTTATTTGGAATGTATATATTTTTTTAAAAATGACGCTCTATTTTTAGTTTAAAACACCTCCAAACTGGACCACAGACCCGAGATAAATATTTCATTCGCTCTATTTCTTGCACTGAATTTATTTTTTATAAGGGGCATTCCATGGAGACGAATCCATAAAACTACACACAAAAATCACACGATTAAGCTTTTCAGGACATCAGGAATAACGTGTCATCTCCGGCGTTTTAAGGTTGAGGTGATTTACTGGTTATCTCCACAGCATCCCGAATCCTGCCGATTCAGTACATGTAACTACAGCGCCCCCTTTTGGTAGTTATTGTTCATGGAAGTTTTCTAAATGTCAATCAATTCATTTTTGACAATCGGCTTTTATTGCGTTTTCTCTGTAAAAGACGTTAAGCAATGGTCCATCCTGGAATAAATATAACCACAACTGCGAGCATTTGGGCAAGGAAGGGGAAAAAAATAGCACAGGACTGCACGAGAACACGGCAAAGCAAAACAAAGAACAGCCTCGTGGCCTGTCCTCCTACACCGGCCCCTTCCTCAAAGAGAATTGAGAACAATCGTTCTTGTGAAATCACAGCAAGTAATAAATGTTAAGTTACAGCGAGTATTTTTATTATTATTTTTTTTTTTGCTTTCTTGTAATTTAACCTGTGGGAGGCGTTGAATGACTTTTTTTTTGTAGTGGACTACCATATGATGAGTCCAATAATAAAGAAATAATTTTATTGTCACTCGCAGTTTAAGTGTACCATCAAAACATAAAATAAATACTTTTGTATTAAAAAAACAAACATTGCCTGAAAGACTGCCAGCTTAATGCTAACGCATAATGGAAAATGCCATAGGCAGGCTAATGAATAACATCAGTTTTGCGTTATTATAACTCTTTCATATGTTTCAGATATTTGAGCACAAACGGTGGAGCAACTCATGTAGACAAACAATATACTAGGGTTTGTGCTCCCCGTTCACCACGTCGTCAATGATAAGTTGAAACGTATTATCTAAGAGATTTTAGCCCCATTGGCTAAGAGATTTCATGGCCCAGTGCCAACCCTGTATCCAGTAACAATACTTACAGGCATACAATATATACTTTATTCTCTGCGACGAGAAGATCAGACTAACTGACTGTGCTGCATATCTGTATTTTACCACCCCCAGGTGGCCGAGGGAAGCACGACAGAAGGAACAGCACAATGCCAGTTGAATTGAAGCAAATATGTGGCAAAAAAAAACTATGCCATTATGGTAGTATTTATCTTTTAAGGTACAATACTGGAGTGTTATTGTCCATAAAAGACATTCAAACAAACATATTTGTTCAATTTTGGGGGAGGCTAGAACAGGGATTATACATATCTCAAGGCAACACAGTATCAAGATTGTTATTGTCTCTATGTTTTGCATTTGCATGCTCCAGTCTCCATCTTGTTTTTGTCTTTGCACTTGCTTCGCCGAAACCATGTCGATCCTGTGTCAGGCATTCTAATGAGCCCAAGAAGAGCATCTGGCGCTTTGAGATGCCGAAATAAAAAGCAAGTCCCGCATTCGATGTGCCACTCCACCCCTCCATCTACCATAATACCATTTTCACGTTTCTTTCTCCCCCAATGCCGCGATCGACTGCGCAATCACAAAGGCCAAATTAGCCCGAACGGGGAACGTGATTTCGCCCGGGAAGGTTCGACCAATGGCATTGGGTGGCAAAAGCCGAAGGCCTGTGGTGTAAATGGTGTGGGCGGGCGGTCCTCGGGCGAGCTGTTGTTTCTGGTCATTTGTGTCACCAAAGTTTTGATTGATGACTGTTGGGATGTATTTCCCACTCTCTCTGGAGAACAGGGGGTTCCACAGCGGGTCCCTGGCACTCCATCGTCCAAACACACACACACACGCACACACACATCTTTTGTTCAATTTTGGTCCCCAGATGGCTGCTGCCCACACATCTGTATTGTGGGTCTCACACAGATGGTGTGTGTTTGTGCATTTTGTATGTTAACAAGGACACCCGCAGTATTGCTCAGTATCTAATACGATACAGATCAATATGGGAAGGACGACTAGAGGAAATAAAACGGTCTCCAAAATGTAAACGTGAGAATGTGTGTGAGGAAAAAAAAAAAGCCCAAGGGACGCTAGGTGTGTGGGCGGCAAAAGAGACGAACAAAGGAGGCTGGGAAGAGAGACCGGGGACAGCACACTGCCAGTGAGGAGCTGATTGGATGGGTGGGCGTCGGTGGAGTATGGATGCTGATGGTCGTGGGGGAGGTGGGGGGGGGGGGTTGTTGGGGGT
>CAAKHF010002772.1:16598-39351 GCA_901007745.1 Hippocampus kuda
GGGGGGGGGGGGGGGGGGGTGTTGTTGGGCGTATGAAACGGATCTTCCCTCAAAGACTCGCTGAGATATTCCTGGAGCGATTCCGGATTTCTCTCAGCTTGCAGCCCAATATGGAGGGCTGCCATCATTGTGGGAGCTAAATATGTTGACAGCCTCATTCCCACCAAGCAGTGGGATGCGATGCAATTTTAAAGACAGGTGGTCGGAAAAGAAGGCTGGTTAACAGCAAATTTTAATGAGAAATGGCTTTTTGTGTCCCAAAATGTATTTTGGATGTTGTTGGATAGATAGAAATATCTATCTAGCTAGCTAGCGATCGATCTATTTAGTTAGTTGGCTAGATTTATCTAGCTTCAAACTTTAACTGTGCTGCGTAGTTCAAACCGGCCTTTTGTGAAAGAGTGAGGTTTGCGGTTGGCTTCTTGTGCTCATGGGAACGTGTCTCTGGGGTTGTGCGAGAGTGTGTGTGTGTGTGTGTGTGTGTGTGTGAGGGTTTTCATTGTTCCTCTCCTTATCTGCTGCCTTGGCGAAGAGCCTGGACCGTGTTCCCCTCTCAGCGATGTGACCCGGCTCCTCAGATAAGAGAGCACCCTAAAAATATTTCTTGGTGCACCTCTCCACTGTTCCCCTCACCTCTCCTGACGTGAGGTATCCGCTGTAGTCTGCCAAGGCTCTGCCAGACTAAAACACCCCGGGGCACCTTCTGATGTCACACAATACAGCAACCCCACCCCCCTCTCCCCCACACCATTTTTCTTTTCTTCTCATTCTGTGCCTTGGTCTGGACAGCACAAGTGGAACTCAGACTGTTACATCACAAGTTTCCTTATCGTTTCGCTACAATAATTCCTCATCACCCCCGCAGCTGTTGCAATCACCCACACTGTGGACACGCAGATGGGATGTAGGAGGAGAAGGAGAGGACACAAGCTTCTGGGCTCACTAACAATTCCACATCAAGTCATTTACCATTAGAGCGCACGCACGCACGCACGCACGCACGCACGCACACACGCACGCACACACACACACACACACACACGTTTGGCCTATTGTACAGGTTTGACTGTCAGGAGGAATTTGCATAAAGGGTTTGAAGTCGACGCCAAAAGCATTTGATGGGGCTTTTCATCTTCTCTGTTGTGAAGCATTATTATGATATTGTACTTTTTTCCCCCCTCAAGATGTTTCTTGGTTATATTTAATGTTTTAACTCCACATTTCACAGGTGAGGTTAGAAGGGTTTCATTTTTTTTTAAGTTGGTGTGGGTGTGGGTGTGTGTGTGTGCGTGCACTCTCGCCTTTCTTTTGGCCCAAACCCACGCAGGTGACCAGAGGGGGCTTTACGTGGGTGGACAACTCAATGGTGATCCTTTCTCTTCACCCTCACCCTCATTCCCCCTACAAAAACAACAACAACCCCCACCCATCTTTTCTCACCAATGGCGAAAAAGACGATGAGATAAGCTTTCTCAAAAATATTCAGCTGCAGTGCCAAATTAGGTTAATTTTCTCCCTGCTATTCAAACTTCCAAAACATAGATTATTCAAACTGTGCCCAAATTTTTCTGAAAATACCGCTAACAAACACACTAGGCTTTTATGCAGTTTTAGCCAGAAGATAACCATTCAGCAAGCAAAAATCACTTTAACTTAAAGTAGGTTATGTCCTGCGCATATTCAAAAATTAAGAACACAGGCGCACTGTAAATATAAAACATATTAAGTGCAACAAAAGTGTGCTTGCTTAACGATCAATAAACTGCTCTGTGTCCCAACCCCAATTTTGTAAAAGGGTTTTCAAATGAACTTCTCTTCATTGCTGTTCATCCACTCCACTTAAAAAATTCATCATTATTTTATCACTACTAACGGGGCCAGATGAGAAAAGTCGCCTTAAATTGAACAGCTGGCAGGAAGATCACATGGTGTTTTTTATTTTCTGAGGCGGACATGCTGGTGATAAGAGTTTGTGTTTCAGCGCCTTAGCGAGGACTAGGCTGTCAAACTATATGATTGTCCAGTTTATCAAGTTACCTTTTCTTTTATCAGTAAACACAATAGCTCACACATACACACGTATGCAGACACAATAAAACAGGGGTGAAATTGAAATCCCAAGATGCCCTGCACACAATTACGCACGGGTGTCATTTTATCTCATGAACCCACCTCAGTCGTGTGACAAACGTTTGCCATTTCCAACCTCCGCTTGAGTGGAGAGGTCCCTGCCAAACAAACAGCGCCCCCGGTGGCCGGAGATTGCATCAGTGACGTCATCCACATTGTGGCAGGAGGTGGAGGAAGGTGCGACATGTCGACGTGTGGGACTGCGGAAGGGCAGAGGAGGGCAGTAAATCCGAGAACAACATGAGTCACCATCTCTCGTCCGAAGTTAACTACATTCGTTTGCAAACAGCTGCGTTCTAATGGCTATCACAGAGGAATAACTTTGAAAACTAATTTGAAAAAAAAAAGCAGCTTTTTAATGTTTGAGAATCGAAACTCCATTTAGGCGAGCATACGAAATTGTACAAAACACACAACACAGAATAAAAATAAACCGTTTAAAAACTGCCTTTTGTTCTGAAGATTTTTAAATGACCTCTTGTGCACTATCCAGTCACTCTTATTTGAAAAGAATAACGCAATGGAACTCAAAAGTCAAATGTCAGGTTTGTACAATTTGGAATTCAACCGGAGATTTTGGGAAAAAATAAATTTCAAAAGTGGTTAAAAAGGGTGACGACAAGTATGGCTGAAATGATGATGAACAGAACAATTCAACTACAAAAAATAAGTCTAAACAAAATCTTTGCCTAAAAGCTTATTTTTACACACGGCTAATGAATAATTATGTCTACTTCAAAGTAACACTAACATACCACAACGCCATGTCTACAATCGTCAACCCAAGATGTTAGCTGTCATGTTGCGAGGTGGTGGTGGACCCCAAAAAGCAGGCAGGAGGGAGGAGCAGGGTGAACTTGACGAATTGTATTTAATAAAACACAGAGAAAACTGAATCCAAAACAAACAAAGTGCTAACAACCAAAACTAATCCAAAGTCGCAAAACAAAACCGTGACTGTGGCAAAAAACTAACAGGAACAGAAACCATGACAGAAACAAACATGACAGTTGCAAGCAAACAGCAACAATGACCCGACAATGAGTGCTCGGGCTGAGAGTCCTTTTAAAGCCATTAATTATCCAACGACCAACAGGTGTGCAGCTGCAGGGAAAAGCCCCACAGTGCCACCTGTTGGTCACAAACCGAAACATGACATGAGCTAATATAATTTAGCCTACCACTACCAATTAGAACATATTGTAATGCCCTCACTGATAAAGCGGTTCAGGTATGATGAAGACAATAGAGGTGGAAAATGATGCACAACAGTCTCTGTCCTGTCTTTTCAATCCAATAATGCAAATGATAAGAAAGGAGAGGTAGTACTCATGGTACTCGTTATTTCATGTTGCTTTGACTGCATTGAAAGGATATTTATGTTGTGGATGCTCACACAACCGTGCCGTAAAAGAAGCTGTGCATGTTCTACATTTGGACTTGTCACGTTATAGCAGATGAAACAGGGCATGTTGAGGAGGACGGAGTGTGGTGGCTGTGAGGAGATTTGGATAAAAATGAATAAATAATAATTAAAAAAAACAAGATTGCTGATGTGGTAAAGCACCCATATCTGCACTTCAAGACACAGCATGAACTGATGACAGTGGATATTAGTCTTGTCTCCCCTGGGGAAAAGTAAGGCAAGACAAAGGCAATATTATGCGGAAACAGATTACAGCGGTGCCATTATGCATGCATGTGATCTAAATATTCTATAAATGACAGTAGAGCATGGGTAGGTGAGGGTTTATCTTCATGACGCGAGGAGGAAGTGCTGCGATGTAGCGTGCGTGAAAATACTCACGGTGTGATGATGAACCTGCACGCTCGGTTCATCATCACGCCGTGAATATGTTACAGATGAGAGCACTGGAAAACGAAATGAGCGGACCGACAGCAATTCATCAGCGCCGACGAGTGCGGCGATACTTTGAACGGCTCACATCAACACACCTCACAGTTGCATAATGTCCCAGTAGAGGATAAATGTGTAAAATGTGAAGCTTTGGCTGTCATTGTGTGATAATTTCACTTCCTGCTCTCTGTATGGGAGTGAAGTGTTTAAAAAAAAAAAAGATCTAAAATTAATTCTTGTCTGTACTGTATGGGTTCTTTGGAGCATTGGTCCTTAAATTTTATGCCATAAAAACACCAATGGCAGTTTTTTTTTGACAGGCTGTTTAAATGTTAGTGGAATACGTTTATACCCGAAGTAACGCTAGCATATCCGAACATATCCATATTGCTAAAATCCATCCACCGATGGCTTGTAACTTGAAAAAAACAAACCTTGTAAGATGGAGTACACAGAAGTGAAGGTATCAATACAGTATTGTATTGTGCTTATGCTTAAACTTCATCTTTTTAGCATCCAAATAAATAATGGGTTGGTGGGTGTCCAATTGAATCATTTAAACCTCGAAGAAAAAAATACTGAGTAAAACCAGAAAAAGAGCACTCTCCACAATACCACATAAACCTTTCAAATCAACACTCCAAATTGCTATTAGCAGCATTTGTGGCGCAGTTAAAGAAATTGCCAGTTGGAGGTCATGAATATGTTGAAATGCAATCATGCTAATCGTCACTTCTGTGGTCAATCTGTCAGCCTTAATGCGGAATAATTATGACTAAAGCGGAGCATCTTTGCGATGAATGTGGAGTACATTTTTTTTTAACCTTTGTGCTTTTCAGTCAAGTCTATAAAGTGTGTGGGACTGCGCAAAGTGGCACCCGCCTGCAGTATTAAGACAAAAAAACAAAACAAAACAAAAAAAACAATGATGCCTTATCAGCTGGAGGGTGCCTTAAAATGTTTAATGAGACGCCGTGCCAGCTAACTCATGCAAATGCATGACGTGACTGTCAAAAAGCTGCCCAGTTTGCTATTTCTGCTCTGGAAGCCACAGGGCTTGATGCTGCTGCAGTCACGCAAGGTGACTCCAGCCACAAGTCACTCTCTGCAGTAACTTAGATTGGCCACTGAGTGGCAAAAGAGATCCAAAATTGTAACCCTTGAACCAGGCTTGAATCATGACGTTCATTTCAAAATGATTCATATCCGGTGGGCCAAGCCATTTTTGATTTGATGAATGAATGGGAGAATGGGCAATGAATCTTCTGGATTAGGAAATGACCCAGGAAAGTGAGAAAACAGTGCTGGACGTTGTTTTGGGAGAGACATTGAAAAAGGTCCCATCTCCAAAATGCTATATATTGTTTTTCAAAGTATATGTTTGCAATCTTATGTTTATAGTAGATAACAATACTCGAAGTTAGCGGTCACCCCCGTGGTGAAACTGGGATTATGTGTGAATGTTTTTTTGTGTCCTGTAATTGGTTGTCTACCAGCCCAAAGCGTGTGTGTGACCAGCGTCTTGACCAAAAACAGTTCAGGTAGGCTCTGGCTCAACCCCGGCCCCTAATGAGGATGAGCAACTCATGATGAGCAACCTTAACAACTCAAGGGAGCCACTTTCCAAATGAGACGTCTCGTTTCACAGGCAACAACGAAAACGCCTTTGGTGGCGCTAATAAACACACAACATATTATGATCAGGAAAATATATTTTTATTCAATGGAAACAAAAGAACAGAGTTTTCGCCACCACATCGTCCATCTTTCAGACTACAGTAGATTCATTCTGAACCGGTAAATAGGAGAAAAATATAAATAAAACTGATGCCAATAAATATTAAATTAAAACCTGTAAGTATATTTTAAATATATGAACTCAGTATAAGGCTGTTGTGTTTGTCTCTCCGTGATGGTAAGAAGTGGTGTTTACTCTAGCTTTCCGTGCTTCCCTGTAAAACACAAAAAAATGCACGTCATGTCCGTGTTACGTTGAATATGAGATACGCGTTAAAAAACAAACAAACAAAAAAAAACACGTATTAGCGGAAAAAGGCACAAGACAAAAGTCAACTCACTCAAGCTCCTTGACCTTCTTAATGATCCAGTCCTGCTTCCAGTGGCTACACACTTCTCCATCAGTGGTTTCAAATCTGAGCGGCGGATAAAAGAAACCGCTCAAAATCTCGTTTCGCTTCAACAAAAGATTCATCACATTGAAGCATCGTAGGCTCTTTGCGTTCTTACATGACAGCTTGGATACAAGGAAGGTTCTTCCTCTGGATCCTGTAGCCAATGATTGGGGCAGAAATCTGCCCCAAGGTGCTTTTCGTGCAGCAGGAGGTCATCTTAATTCCTGTTCACATGCAAAGAATAGATTTCACTTTCAGCATCGTGTGAAGGACTGCCACCTCAGCAGGATCGGATGACTTACCGGGGCCTGCGGCAACCAATGCAAGGTAGCCTACGAAAAGGGCCAAGCATGCCAGTCTTGCAGCGTTCACTTGCATGATTGTTTCTTGAGATGGTTCCAGATGACCAGCTGAACGTTTGATCCGGCAGGAGGAGAAGGCTGATCCCCTGTGGTCAGACCTCCGGGTTTTATAGGAGAAAAAAGGGGAAGCCAACTGACCGCAGGCATCATCTTGTACTCGACAGCGTGTTTATGTTGCGAGGGTCGGTGACGCACTTCTTTCCCTTGATTTCATCATTACAGTTACATTACTGAAATCTAACACAGACTCGTCATCCAACTTGGCTATGTTATACATTTTAATAGTACAGCAAAGTTTGGATTTGTTACACCAAGGATGTTGGATTTAAAGTTTTTTCAGACCCATACTAGTTTGAGTATTTGCTCTTTCAGTATTCATCTGACACGGAATCCCGAAACATCGAGTGCTTTTGATATACAAACAACTGCAGAGGAGGACTTACTCTATTTTAGTATTTAGTTCTTCTTGCCTTAAGTAGCGGTGCCTGGTATCGGCAGCCTCCATGAGTACCCAATAACTTAAAATAGGACAATATCGGCTTGATATTATCTGCCCATCCCAAAGTTACACCCACACTTTCACAGTACAGGGGACCGGGGTTCGATTCTGGGCCCCGGCATTCCTGCATAGACTTCTCCCTCTGCCTGCTTGGGTTTTCTCTGGGTACGCCTAATTTCCTCCCACATTTCAAAAACATGCACGGTTGGTTAACTGACCACTCAAAATTGTCTTCTGATGTTATTATGTGTTTTAGTGGTTGTATGTTTATGTGTCACCTGTTTATGACTGTCATTGATATAGAAAATAAACGGAATGGGGTCCAAAATTGACCCTTGGGGGATACCACAATAAGATGAACGTCACCCAACTTAACAAACTGGTTGGTGGTTTAATTATAATTTATTAAGACAATATTATTTGAGGGTGTCTATGACTGACTGTGTTTACTATTCACGGTAGGGCATGGTCTCTATCCCTTATGAGTTGTAGTTTACTGTATCTTATAGCTATGGTTATCATTGGCAAAATATTGTTCCTCACCCCTAGTTTTGAGTATTATGCCTCTCTCACTCAACTAAACAAGGCGACCAGAATATTAGAAACAGCTGTCAAAATGATGCAATGCTATTCTACACCACTGCAAACAAAGACGTCTATAACACCATATATTACAGTATCTATTTTCAAACACACCAGTGATTATACATTTTGGAATTTGTTAAGGATGATATGATTGTTGAATATTACAGGACGCTGTGGTATCAGAGGAACTGTCAGTGATCTCGCTAGAATCATGTCCTGTCTTGTCCCGGCAGACTGACTGACTACTTAGGGGTGGACAGCAATCTTATTGCGAAATATGAATGGCACCCTTGAAGTAATGTTATTATCTTGATGATTTCAGCAAAAAAAAAACCCAAACAAAAACCACATACATGCACATGCTGATCACTTGTAAATGTGCCATGCTGTATTTCTTTTGGTTCAAAAAGAAAGGGGAAGGAAGGAGATCCTGAGGTTTCCACCGCAAACATCCGCCAAACTTTTTGGTCATTAGTCAGTTGGCACGAGTCTCAACATGTTTGTGAATTAGACTGAATAGTTATCCATTCATTTTCTATATTCCTTGTCCTCGCCCGGGGTCACGGCGAAGCTGGATCTTGTCCCGGCTGACTTTTGGGCAAGAAGCGGGGAAACATTCAAATGGGAGACTATGAACGGCAAGTCAGTCTGACATCATTGTTTCTAAGATCTCTGTAGTTGGGCGGGAAAGAGCTAATGTTAGCTTGCTGATGGTAGAAAGCGCCTTTTTTTTTTTTTACCCAAACAATGCTATCATTTCAACAAAGATTGCCTGTAACTGAAGCAAAAGGAGAATATGGATGAGAAGAGGAAAGCGCCATTTGTTTCCAAACAGGATGACAAATACAGTTTGACGCCACCACGATTCGTCATCATTCTGAAAGTTAGGCCCGTGTGTCTGTACAGTGCTGGCAGTAAATATAACGCAGCCGAGATTGCGCTGAAGTTTCTGAATGAAACATTAGAATTCGTTGCAAGTGAAAAGAAGAAGTGCCACTCACAAGGAGGAAGGAAGCATTCACTAAAATCGAGGACCCACTTCTCTGAATCGTATCATGTGATTGCTTGATTGTGAATGAATGAATAAAGATTCATTTCATTTTTCAGGGCCGTGGCAGACAGACAAAGATTATTAATCTGATGGAGAGATTGAGACGACTGCAGATAGAAGATCTGGTGAAACGGTCTCAGAATGACTCATTGGATTCCAGACATCTGCAGAGGTAACGGAGATGGTAAAATTACTGATTCATAATCATACTGTACCTGGAAAATAATAACTGTCGTCGTTACAGAAGATTTCATATGAAAAAAGAGTTGAGGCAAAACTATTTTGGTAGACTGGCGCCCCTGCGCTCGGCATAAAAACGTGCACAACTTCATTTTGGTATTGTCTAGTGTAGACAATACCAAGACAATAGCGTTTAGGACCGCGATACGCCTCACTGGGTGTTTCACTTCATCATCTTCAACCAAAAGTCTGTGATGACTGCTTAATGGACATTTTTATCGTGTTTCATACATTAAAGATAAAAAAACGCCAAGGTGGACCTTGATAATTCTGCATGCAGTCATGCAGGAAAAAGTTGTCGACACCACCACGTGAGTACAACATGCACTTCCTTTCAGCAAAGATCAAGTGACCACAAACGAGGGGGGAGTTTTAGGGAAACTTTGTTGGTACACTGTATCCGTTTACATACCGCAAGTTGTTCTGTGAGCGTCACTTTCTCTCTTAGAAAGAAAACCCACGACCGAGTTTATTTCTCACGAGCTTTCAAGGGCAGATAAAGATATATGCAGTCTGCGATCGCTTGATAGTAACTCGATGATGAACTAGATATTTTGAGATGGGGTAAATATTGTGTTTCTATATATGAATTGAATAAACGGTGCTGAAAAATGGCGGTACAAAAAGTCATACATCATCATCAATAAGTGAAGAATTTTTTTTTTTTTTGCAGCAGCCACACAGCACTGTAGTACAATAAAATCTCAGCACATTACAAACGCCGACTGGGGGACCTTAAAAAATGTGCCCGTTCTACTTCTTTGCTGCCATGGATGCGAAATGTCAAAGGTCGTGTTAATTACACAAGTACAAATAAAATATAGTAACTGGTTCCTCACACCAACACAATGAGTGCCACACTGTGGCCCTATACTGGGTTTTTAGATTCCACAAACATTATACTGTACTGTAATATATTATTTATTATTGAAGTGCAAAAACATGGCATAATTGTCAAGGAAGTCACGGATTCCCCCCAAAAAAATAATGAGCAGCATGTGGATCGTTTGAGAGGCTTTTAGCAATGTTTGCACGCTGGTACTCACTGACGGCATTCATGCATTTCCGCGACAGATACTCTCCACGCTTTGCTTTTATATCGCTTAATATGCAGCGGGGCTTCATTTCCTCCCTTTGTGGCAGTTCACTTCTTCCTTGACAATGGTGACATGTTTTTGTGGTTCAGTACAAAACATGTGTTTTATTATTTTCGAAAAACCTGATAGATGGTCACAAATCCCAAGTCCTAAAATTGGTGACCGAAGACTGACTCGAGTCCAGTCCTGTGTCAAGTGCCCCAACTCTGCTGAATGCACCATAAAGCACACATGCAAACAAACATACACACAAAAAAAAAGCTAAAAAGTGCATCTGTTTCTCCTGTCATGCACACAGCCGAGAAATTGGATTGACCGCGAAGATCAAGATGAAATATTGGCGATTATTCACAAATTAGGGTGTATTGTAATTGAAAAAGGACGTGCTCCGACATGAGACTCCCGCAATAGAAAAGTAGGCCACTGACACTCTCGGTCTACGTCGAAAAGAAGGCCAAGGGCTGTTTGGGCCTTTTTTCAGTAGGAGGAAAAAGGTTTGATTATTTCCAGGTGTATGTGCAACTGTGGGTGCATCGTGACACAAATTCACGTATTTGACGACGTTCGCGGGCTTAAAAGCCCGCAGCGCAAACATCCACTTCACACTTGATTACGTCCTACATGTGCGATGACAGCTCTTAACTTGGTCGCCCTTTTTATGGTTGCTGTCATGGTGCCCGGCGCCTTAGCTCAAGGTAGGTGCTATGTCAAGTTCGCTCACATATGAGATGATGTGTTATTGATTTGACGAGTTATTTATTTTTTTTGCCCCCATATTTTTTTGTCAGGGGGGTTACCGAGTTGTTGTCGCAAAATCTCCGACACGCAAGTCTGTCGACATCTGCTGACCAAGTACTATAACCAACGACCCCCCTCTTGTGCTTTACATGCCGTGGTGTAAGTTACATTTGAAATATTTTCAACAGTGCTTCTGTTCTCTTGAATGCATATTTAATATATGATCTTTATTATGCGATATATTACCAATGAGAAATTACAAGGAAATTATTTGAAGCAGATGTGTCCAAACTCCATACCAGGGAGCATTTGTGGCCTGCTCTATGTTATTATTAACCTTTTTTTTTTAACTTTTTAAATTGACTTTTATAGTCGCATGTCTGAGATTTAATGAAAGGTGTGACATTATTTTTTAAAAAATGTAAAATTGCAAAAAAAAAAAGGAAAAAAAAAGCCAAAAAAAACCCATGTACTACATCACGTTATTTTTAATTTAAAAAGATGATGTTGGAAAGGTTTTCATTTACTTTTCTCCACCTTATGTTTCTTTTGTACTTATTTCTCAGTTTCGTCACATTACAAGGCAAGAGAATCTGCGCTGACCCGACCAAGTTGTGGACTCAAAAGAGCATAGCATACCTCGACGGGAAGAACTGTCATGCCCAAAAGCTCGGCACACAACGGAACAACGGAAGCGAGCACACCGCTTGACATGAACTGTAGTAACGTCTTCATATTTTCTACGTTAAAAACGTCAATTTTTATTCTTCTTCTTATTTTTTAAATCAAACCTGGAATGATATGCCTTGTTGTATTTTCAGAAAATCTAAATAATAAGCTTTTCCAAAAACAATCATTTTGCCATGCCATGCTATTGTGGATTTTTGTTGAACTGGTTGCCAGCCAATCCCAGGGCACATATAGACAAAAAACAAACAAACAAACAAACAAACAAAAATCTTTGCAAGAAGTAGCTCTTGGTTTAAAAAAAAAAAGTCACCCCTCTAGTACAGCCTTTCCATGTAAACCAGTAACAGACCATGCAAATTAAGAAAATGTTTTTTTTTTGTTTGTTTGTATTTTTAGCAAAGTTGGAACTAAGCCGACGTCTGCAAGAGCTCTCTAAATAAAGAAAGGCTTTTGAAAGACATTTCTTGGAAGAAAATCAATAAAAGAGTCGCCAGCTGTCAGATCTGAGATGCGGCCATACTTTGAGGAGTTACTTCGATATGCCAGAGCGTTACCCTCGTTCGCCGGGGTAAATGAAATTCTATATGTCTTTGACCACAAATGACTCAGATGGTATTCAGATGTTTTACACAGCCCTCCACAGCCCCCTGACTTCCTGGTACGCAGATGAGTCAGGGCGGTCTTCTGGCTGCCCAGGTGGAGGTTTAGGGGGCTTCCAGTCCAGACATATTTGGTTCCAATGTGTGGGAAGAAAACTTCTGCTTCTCAGTGGAGCTTTGAGGAGGTGAATGGATTTTGCTTGATGCAGACGTCAATCACAATGATAGACTCCCCCCACCCACCAGCCTATGGGGCATTTATGGGGCAGTGTGTGAGATTACGTACTGGATTAAATTTGTGGTTTCCGGGTAATGTGTACTCAAAGTTTTCCCACATTGGCTGAATTGAGGGCTACCATGAAACGGACAACTTTTAAAACGACCTACCGTACTTGGAACAATTTTATATGGGGGCTTTGTGAAATCAGATGAATCGACTGTCATCAATCCATTGTAAATCAGCTGAAACTGGCGACACAGCTGTTTAAATGATACTTTTTCTTTATTGGTATCAAGCTTTCCTTTTTTGTCTTGCATTCCACACACTTTGCACAACTGGTACGGTATCGTACATCATTGTATTGTATTGAACAATATACTGTGCGCACTACAATAGTGCAGTGCGGGCTTGCATAGTACACTGGATTATAGTACAGCCAAGAATAATGCAGCATAGTACATAGTACAGTAAGGAGGAAAAGTGCAAAGAACTTCCTGTGTTGTGTAAATAGCTAGCTAGCTAGCTGGATAGATAGCTAACTAGCTCGATAGATAGCTAGGTAGCTAGATAGATTAATAGTGCCAGCGTGGGTTTTCTCTGGGTACTCCGGTTTCCTCCCACATTCCAAAAACATGTGTGGCAGTTTAATGAGACACTCTAAATTGTCCCTAGGTGTGATTGGGAGTGCAAATGCTTGTTCGTCTATGTGTGTCCCTGCGATTGGCTGGCAAACAGTTCAGGGTGTAACCCCGTCTACTTCCCGAAGAGGGCTGGGATAGGCTCCAGCACGCGCCGCGACCCATGTGAGGATAAGCGGATTTGAAAATGGATGGATGGATGGATTTACAATAGTGCACTTAAATCATTGTTAAAACACATTTATTTCGGAAATTCATTCAAACGTCTCTACACCCGCGTCTTGCCTTTTTTCATTCGTAGCTGCTTTCCCCTTCGACGTTTCTTCCCTTGTGAATTTCTTGACGGGGTGCACTGTACAGTCGTCCCACTCGCCCCTGTGGATTTGTCGTTGCTCTCTTCCTTCCGCTGCAAAGCTCTGCCATCCACTTTGAACATGGCTCTCTGCGTCCAACAACTGTTGGGGTCTGCGCAAATTGTTTTGCGGCCGTGAGTGTAAAACCTAAAATGGAGGGGCAATATTTTAATGGTCACACAGAAAAGTCTATTTCGTAGTTTTTCTTTTTTTTGTAAAACAGTGGGTTTGATCCAAATTGGAGTCGAATTTGCAATAATTCATTCACTTTTCATTGAAATGAACAAGAGCTGTCGCTGTCTGTTAAGCTCTCCTTTCTAATGAAAAATTGACATACAAACATACCTACATCTACTCTATTCTATAAATATGAAATACATATGGTGTATCTTTTTTTATCTCGATAGCCAAGGATTTACTTACACTACTGCCTTGAAGGAGCAGGCGCCCACAGACTGAATAACGTATCTCTTGATTCGATTCAGGCTCACTGTGGTGTTGGACAAGCCAGGACAGCAGTCTGAAACAGGCCCGTGCGCTACACAAGACAAACGCAAAGAAAACCGTTACATGGACGTTCAGATCAAATGATGATTTCAATTTATTATTATTATTTTTTTTTACAACACTCACTTGTGAGGGCCGAGGTCATCCACAGAGACAAGCAGAGAAGAATTAGGTTGAGTCTCATCTTTGGACCAGGAACAACAGAGCTGCCGGTGATTTGAATGGCAGACCAGTGAGCGGATGAAATTAATCCAGTTTAGGATCGAGGCTCTTATAGAATATAGAACCTCCCACCTCTTCCATGAAGTTGTCTTTCTGTGGTTGCTTGATAGGCGGCGGTGGAATTGATGAGCGAAGAGACCACTGACCACAGTTCTACCCACAATGAAACAATAGTTTAACACTCTCACACATCACCTCCTTGGAAAAAAAGTCTCACGTGGCTCTCGTCAGTGTACGCACCGTTGTCTATTTTAAGCGGACTGCGCAAGTCGACGTGCAAAGATCAAAAGGTATAAGCACGCCGAGCCCCCTGAGCTGCTCGCTTACTCCCATTTGTATATCGAATCAGTTAAAAGTCACAACCCAAGTCTTTTTTTGTTGACATCTAATCACCCCAAATTGCTGTGCTTACCTCATGAAGTAATAGTAGCACCAATGAGGCAATTAAGAGGTTTTGTGCAATGTGTTTTGTCATGTCAAATTGTTTTACTAAGCCCTTAATCACAAAAGTGTCTCGGAAGGCTTCATAAAACCACCGTTGGCAATAATAATCCCCTGATCTAAACCCCCCCAAGAGGGCAAGGGAAAAAACATGCGGGTGGAAAAAAAAACAACCCAGACTTGACCACAGATGCAAAGGATGCAGAGTGGGGAGCATTAATCACGGAATGTGGTGTTCCACAATGTTAACTAGAATGGTGGGTGGGCACATTGGGAACCTGCAGACTTCCATTTGGCTCTCGAAAAACAGCAAAAGACCGGCGCGTTATCAACGAACATCGCCACTAAGTTGGTACAAAAGGATTTTGCTCAGCCGTGTTTTCATTTATGACTAAGAAAAAAACAAACAAACTTGAAATTGCATCTCAGGTGGACCGGGAGCCAATGCAAATTTGCTAGTAGTATCTGGATGATACTTTCTTGTCCTCGTCGGGAGTCTTTCTTCATCTTTTTGGACCAACTGCAGGCTTTTAAGACGAGACATGGGAAAACTAGAAAGCAACACGCCACAATTGTCAAGGCGAGACGTAACAAATGCTTGTATTATGATCTCCGCAGACAGAATGAGAGCGGATTTGGAAATATGGGCGACACTCCGCCATCGTACGAGTTTTTTTTAAAACTAAAACTAATACTAAAACCAATTAAAAACTAAACTTAAATCAAGCATATTAGGAAAATTTAAAAAACGAATCAAAACTCATAAATCTCCTCCAGAAAGTCAGTGCAACGAGCTGAAATTAAACAGTAAAAATCGAAACGACTTAAAAACAAACTATAATGCAAAACCCCAAGCCATTATAACCCTGGTTTGCAGTACCTTCATAATTGTTTTTCTTTTTCACACAAAATCACCCACCCTAACGTAGGTCCACCTGATGCATGTGCTGCTGTGTTGTCTACTGACATGTAAGAAAGCCCACAGCGTTCACACTGATCCACATAACTCCCAACTCGCAATATGACGGCCTCATCATTATCATTGCCTCTCTGGATTATTCATCCCTCTCCAATTCATTAGTTGTCGTCCTGGTAGCAGCTCGCGACTGTCGGCAGGACGACAGCGTCGCTGATTTAGAATTAGTCTCCGGCGACTGGAATGTTGCATGGCAGGAAATTGCAATCAATACTGACTCTCATATTCTCGTTGGATATTGACCGCACGTAGGGACATGGCAGCCCATTTTCAGGTATGGATGCGAGAGGGTACATCCTCATCACGCGACGCATAGTCAACAGAACGAGGAAGCCCGGGAAGAACTTTTAAAAGGGCACGGTGGATCAAAGTATTGGGACAATTGGCGATGACATCGACGGTAACTTATAGAGACCCTTCTTGTGGCAGTACGAAATTGTGCAAAATGTCTTTTGTTATGGTGAAAACTCCAGTTCGTAATTGAGCCTGTACGAGAGCCTACTGACGTGGATCCCGAGACTTTTACATACAGTGTAGCCTCATGTAACTTGTACACAGACTGTAGATGTCTTGAGTCGGCTATCTTAATGCTTATGCTAACAGCCACCGATATTCAAACACAAACGGTGCAGCAACACATTCAACATATCAGTACGCAGTCGTATAATATTTATCCTCTGCGAAGAGCTGAGACATCTACACTGTCTGCAGAAAACGTTTTATTTGTGTTTCCTTTTGACATTTCCGTATGTTTTTAACAATCGAAATATTGTACGGTGCTGTTTTTATGCTCCTCTCAAATTTCGAATAC
The DNA here is from genome assembly GCA_901007745.1 of Hippocampus kuda. Lineage (NCBI taxonomy): Eukaryota > Metazoa > Chordata > Actinopteri > Syngnathiformes > Syngnathidae > Hippocampus > Hippocampus kuda. The sequence continues at coordinate 32,748 of CAAKHF010002772.1, forward strand.
TTCTTTTTCACTTTACAGGGATTTTTTGAGTGTAAAAATACGTCAGTCATCCGATGACATAAAACAAAAACAAACTTTTAGCAAATCCTTCTTCACATGATGAGGAGTCGTGTGAAGTTCTATCGAGTTGAAAATGCCGCTCACACTTTTTTTTTTTTAACATTTCTCAAAAGTGTACATGAAACATGAAAATATAACACACACAACGGGGATTTTATTTCTTTTTGCCCTGTCATCTGAACCACATAATGGACTACATCATAAGCTTTAAAGAACAAGTCTGATGAACAATACGAACAGCTTTTAATAATTTAATATTCAGATATGAAACCGAGGGTTCCTCAGAGATAAACCAAACGCACCCCTGAGTGCTGCGGATGTGTGCTCCAGAAATTACAGGATGTTTGATGGCTAAATTTGGCTCTCTTTGTTTTTAATGAGGATTCGGCTGCAAACGTCTCAAGCTTTCGATTCATCCTTCTTGCCGCTCGAGGAATGTTTTTGATTCATCCCCGGAAGATAAAGATGTGTCATTTTTTTTCCTCTTTCCCTCGCCATCAGAGAGGACTCCTCCTTCCTCCTATCTTTGTAAACACCGTGGGAAGTTCATCTGGAGTCATGGAAAAGAATTGGACCAGAAACTTTTTTTTTTCTTGGTGTTGCTGCTGTTGAACGGCAAAGTGTTTGAAGACGTTTATTTCTGTTCTGAAGAGCACAGATGATTTTGATTTGTAAGAGTGGGCAGCGATCGATCCCATGACCTTTATCAACTCCGACTCGCGAGAGGTCCATAAAACCTCACGCGTTTTATCCTGAGCGCCAGTCGTTCAGGCTCTTTCTCGTGTCCGACGACAGTATTTTACTTGACCCGTTTTTATTACTATCCTTTATTTTTTTTCTCACTTCATTTCAACAGCCGAGAAATTGATCCGAAGCCATTCCCAAGGGCCTTTATGGATGTGTATTCCTACTCAATAGCACGGGATGAACACAAATCCCTCTTGGGAATTGTCATTTTCTCTTCAAATTAATATTTCAATTAGCAAAGTCATTTCCTGAAGGCGGTGAGGTTGAAATGAAACTGACCCTCCTGCCCCCCGGTATCCATCTTATTGCTATTGACCCCGCCTGCACACAAAGCTTCAATTGCGGTTCGAGCCGCCATTTAGAGCTCGGCGTCAATAATTGACGTCAAGCGAGGCTTCTATTACCGTAGGCATTAGCATAGACATTGCTCTCGTGGCTCCGGAGGCGCTTTGGATGTCTTGTGAGAGCGACTGACCAACCCGGCGCCTCTGGCACACGATCCAAAGGGACACTAAAGTCTAATCAATATATGCTTTAATTATAATGGCGCTCAGCCCGCGGTTCTTCACGCTTGGGCAGCATGCAATGCCACAGCTGATCCGGCGTGATCGTTTCTGAGGCACTGGCTTTTCACCGCCTCAGTAACATGTCTCTCTCTCTTGCCAATGCCATTATAGACAGCAAATTGTCCTCCCTTCTCCTTAAGATTGGGAAAATGGGCCGATTAGTAGAGGTGGAGGGGAGCGTTTTAAGCTTTCAATATAGCTTATTGTAGTTGTGTCAGGCTACCGAGACTGGAGTTGTTATCGTTCGCGGCACAATATGGAGGAGCTGCGACAAAATTCATTCATGATCTGCCGGTCCGCGGAGGCTGATTCGTCCGGTTTATTTCCTCATGAAAAATAATCACAATGGGAGTCATTACATTGGGTTATTGCATACTTAACGCTAATGGGCCGACCTTACTTGCTAGAATATGGGGCAAATTAATTAATGGTCTTTTATATATACACGTCTGACATACTGATTCTTTAAAATCATGACTAACTATGTGATGACTAATTATCACAAGCATTTTTCTCTTATTTGGAAGTTTGTTCGATGCCAGACCGGAATAAAACGGGAACTATTGAGAAGCTACAGCAAAGTAGGTGAACATCATTTCTCAAATTCTTCTCATCTTCACGCTGCACATTTTTGCTTGGCAGCTTGTCGCCGAGGCCCTGAATCATTTTGGGATTAGTTTGAATCAGCCTTCGGGTAGAACTAGTCAGAATACTAGTCGATTATTTCCACCTGAAATGTAGGGACAGCAGGGTTGGCTGGATGCTCCATCGTCACAATTTCACATCTTCACATTCATCGTGTCTCCTTTTTCCATTTAGCGCTTGAAGGCTCATTCTGTCCAGACCAGTCATTTAGAGTCTTTTTGATATTTGGCCACTAGATGGCGAACTTTCCCTACAGTCTCTGAGAGGATGCAGCCGGCTCGTCAGCTTCTGTTGAGAGGGAGAGAAAGAGCGCTCTCTAAATTTAACCCACTAGTTGAGTGTGGTTAAAAATATAACCCCTCAGAGCCTCGAGGCGATATCTGAAATGTATTCTACGTTTCATGGCCCAACAGTAACTTGTAAGGCTAAAGAGAAAATGTCAGCTTGCCTTGAACAATTTCGACTGCTTCCTCCTCGACAACCTCACCAGTGAACCGACGACTTTGTAGAATGAGATCGCGCCAAAAGGAGAGGAAAATGTACTTTTGCAAGCAGGTAGGAAATCTGCTGATTGAAGTTTAGTGTGGTCGTCGGTCATTTATCTCCATTGCTGCTAGCGTGTGATGAGGCCTGAACATTGAAAGAGGATCAAAGAGCACGTGTCCCCTTTTAGAGCACCGCGCTCATCGTTAATGACTCACGGAAGCAAGGTCTCTTCATCCATCCCGTCATTTGTCTGCTTTGATCATATAGTCCATTTCCGAACCTTCAAAATCTTCTTTCGGCCTTTTTTCGCAGGCGAGCCGGAGCTCTTTGTTGGGTCAAGCGCATGCTTCGTGGTTGGCCTTTTCATCCAACTACCAAGCGTCAACGTCATTCCAAACGCTTCTCTTCATTCCGCTTTTGCTACAGCTCTTTTTCCCCCGCTGACACCCCGCTATTTGTTCCTTTGCTGGGTTAAGCAGGGTCATATCAAAGCCTTAATCCCCAAGTGTGTGTATGTGTGTGTGTGTGTGTGTCCTCCTGTTTGCGCTAGATTATTCCGAGTTCCTGACCCCTGGGTGATGAGTGAGGCCCATGTTTGGCAACACGGGCACTTGTCTTTGTCTCCCAAGCCCGGCAGGGGAGCTCAGCCGGAGGGGGTGGGGGGGGGGGTCTTTCTTGTCACACTTGTCCACTAAAGCACACAGCTGGTTCGGAAGTACACCCTTTGATCCTGAGCACTATCTTGATATCAATATGGCTTGAACAGCTGGTTGGGCACGACAATACTCAATGGTCCAGATGAGTTTGTCTTTCCAGCAAAAAAAAAAAAAAAACCCACATTGATCCTGACCCCCCTCACGCAGAGTTCATCTGTCCCCGAGAGTCATTCAAGTGTATCTGCTTGATGTGATGTTTGCCGATAAGAAAGAGCCGTGCCGGGATGCGTGGACGCATGTGCGTAGGCGTGTGTGGTATTGATCGCTGAGCGACGCGAAAGAGCCACAGCAGCTGCTAAGATTTTAAATGAGGTCTGCGATTGAATAAAGTCCCACAAAAGCAACCAAATACTTGTTTGACTGTGGCTTTGCAGATTGCATTTTCACTTGGAAGCTATGACACTCAATGTACACTCTCGCACCAAAAAAGCTACGACAGTGGTCCCTCTACTTACGAACGTCACTTCATACGAAATTTTCAAGTTACAAAATGCCTCAAGAGGAAAATGTTGTCTCTTGTTACGAATTGAAGAAAGGGTTCCGTCAGTCGTCATCTGTAGACTGAGAGCCTTCACAAGCATCTTGTTACGAAATAAATTTCAAGATACGAAAGGTAAAAATACAGTATGGTCTGCTACTCGCAGCTCCGGGTTTCTTGAACGTAACATACTTATAGTTGCTCTGCCATTGGCTATTACCGAGAATCTTCCTGGCATCCCATTGGCTAAGAGGGATCTATACCATGTGTGTCTGTGTGTGGAGATAGATAAATAGTGTCGATGTAGCGTCCTCTCTCGGGCCATGAGGGGTTCCGATAGTTTTACGTCAATGTGAATCACCTAGAAAAAGTGTCCACCAGTCGGGCGATTGCTCACTCTGCTGATGTTTGCCTTGGACATTTTCGAAGGATTGTTCAAAGCCGACAAAAGCAAACATCCTTGGAACAGTTCTTTACAAAATGCCAGGCAAAAACCACTTCTGAGCGAGAACATGAACTAAAGAGGGCAAAAAACAAAACAAAACGATGAGGACGCAGTTAAAAGTTAAATGACCATCATTTTTTATCTTTACCCTATTCTTTGTTACACGATGCACAACTCTCATTTATTGTGCAATAATCAAATTGTAACATGTATTGTTACATATTTTGATGCATTTTTATGCTTGAGAAAACATTTATGTCTGAATTTTGGGGCGGCTTGGAACGGATTAGGGCATTTACATGGAAAACGTGTCTCTACTCACAACATTTTCTTTTTCAGAAATTTCTTCCAGAACCAATAAATTTCGTAAGTAGAGGTACCACTGTACTTGGGATCACCCAATTAAAGTTTTACATTGCCCTGCACGGTGGAATTACCACAGTACGTATACAGTATTGAACCACTCGCATTTTCCAAAACTTTATCTTCCATTATTCGTTGAAAACACTAACTCAGCTTTTGGAAATCATTCTTCGGGAAATGCATGCAGTTACTGTACATCGTTGCAGTTTAAGAAGCGTGGCAGTTGATCACCTAAAATATGTTTTTAAAAGTAAGCGCACGTGATTCAAGCATGAAAATCTCCACATCCACTCTTCCCATCAACATGAAATGCGTCAGAAACTGCTTTCCATGATGCACGCTTTTCCGCCCGTTCGCCAGTCAGAGCGGCACGTTTGGAGTCTCTGAATGACAAAGTGTTTCTGATCTATCCCAAAAATATGGCCGCCGCTGATCATAAAACATCACCAAGGGCGGGGGCTTGTCAAGGAATCGTCCATAAATCAGAGAACGCATGAGCAATCCTGATTAAATTCATTGGTGACATCTTGCACCGTGTCTAGCCCGTAAATGTCGAGTGTTGTGCGCAGGGAAGGACCAGGCAGGAAACTGGAGCACTTGTCATCCAATTTTCAACAATATCTTGATTTATGAATTCACACCATATCACGGATCATCCATAGGCTCGAAATGAATTGATTTTATCGTATTACACGTTCTCACTGTGCATTTTCTCTTACTGCATTCCCAGACATGCAAAATAACAAGACTGTTTTTTTTTTTCAATCATAATGTACTCTCTCAGAATGCATATTTTTTTTTAAACAGTGCTCATTACGCTCTTTCAGTAAGTGAATGCTGAACAGTAGTAGGAAACCAATTGCACTCCAGGGATCAATAAGATCTGATTTATGGAAGTGCAGTGATACATTACGGGCGAGGGGCACTTTTCCTTTAGACAAGTGAAATGAACAAAGTTTCCAATAATGATTCTTATCATTCCGCTATCTTTGTCACTCTTATTAATCATGGCATTTATATTTCAGTATGTCACAACGGATTACATTCTACCTCCGCTCGATGGCCGGAGTGTGCTGGATTTGAATAGTCTTTTTTTTTTCTCATGGTACACGCACAACATGACACGTTCCACCGCAGTTCCGAGCACAAGCCACACGCAACATCGGAAGTGGTCGGGACAATTTAGAGTGCTCCGGCCTCCCTGTGTGGAGTTTGCATGTTCTCCCCGGGCCTATGTGGGTTTTCTCCGGGTACTCAATCAGATTCAATGGTTACGTTTTCATTTCACTTTTTATGACATGCTGATGACACTGGAAGCTCCCGTAACTTTTTTTGGTTTGAATGTTAAAACAAAAATACCTATCGTCTCAGATAATATGCTGAAAGACTTTTCAACGTTGGAGTTTGGATATTAAAAAAACTTTTGACTCCATTCTTTTCCCTTGGACTGAAAATGAAAACCGGTTCCAAGTATCACAGGAGAAAGTCTTTCCTCTCACCCGACTGGCGGAGATGAGTACAGGTAATGCATCCCACAGCCCAGACAGGCTGATGAGTTTATATTATGGGCTGGAGAAGAGGGGCACCCAGGACAAACAAGAGGCGAGCCGTCGGCAGGAAAGGCCGCTAATGTATACATCAGGACGACGCGTCATGAGAAAGACGGAAACAAGAATGATAAATGTTGGGAAAGAAAGGAGAAGACAAGGCGAGGAGAGCGAGTTAGCCTGTCAATCCGATTATGAACCAATCATTTGGCAGAGAATTGCTTTGACCTGAAACCTGGCAGATCACATTCTCTCCTACACAGACACACACACACGCACACACACACACTCACACACACGCACACACACAACACAAATTCCCAGATGCACTCAGCATCACTTCCACACAGTTGCATCGAGATAAATGTGTCTCGCTTGCATCCAGTCTGGTGGTGTTAAGTGTGTGTATAAGGGTGTATCAGCCTTCATGTGCGTGTGTGTGTGTGTGTGTGTGTGTGTGTGTGTGTGTGTGTTCTCGTTTTTGCTACCCCGTGGGGACTTCAACTTGACTCCACGCAGGCCGGTGGGGACTCGTCGTACGGTGGGGACCT
>CAAKHF010002776.1:1905-14471 GCA_901007745.1 Hippocampus kuda
GGCCCCCCCCCCCCCCCCCCACGTGACGGTTCGGATGACTCGGGAATCGTCCGCTGCTCCAATCAGTCGCGTCATTTTCAGGGTCTTTTATTGTTGTGGTGGCAATCCTCTTTTTTTTTTTTTCCTCCCACGAACCACCTTTTGTTCATAGGAACCAGCGAGAAGAACAGATTACCCACGTAGGAAAAGAGAAGCACTCACTTCTGTGACAATTAAGCCGACGTACCAAAGAGGCCGAAGGTAAACGAGAAAACAGCGCCAAGTAACGGCGTCTTCACACGCTTGTTATCATCCGAGGAACGTTTTTGTTTGACCATTTCCGCAAATAGTAGCCATTAACTCATTCAGCCAATTCTGGACCAAGTCTGAAAAGACGTTTCAAAACGTCTTTGGGAGTGAATGAGTTCATACTTCAGTGCGTCGATTCGATTCGTCCCGTGTAAAAAGCCAGCTGCTAACCAAAACAGCCAACACCTTCGGAGGTCGTCCCAAGTCTGGAGTCCTGTGTGGTATCCCCGTCGGCATCTTTCAATTTTTTGTTTTGTTTTGCCATCTTCACTGACACCGTTGGGACACTTCACGCTTCACTGTCAGCAAAAATTTCTCATAAAGACTTTTGATATTTTGGTCCACGTTGTCGCCCGATCCGCCTCGTTTGTCATTCCTCGCGATTTTGCGAATCGGATATGCGCTGCGCAGTGTCGCGTAGCGCAGTCACCCGTGAACGTTTCTGGGAAAAGCAATATAAAAGGGGATTTAAAAAAAAAAAACATACGAATAGTTTGGCTCGTGGCTTTTTGGAAAATTGCCTCTTTGTTGTGTTCCGATCCGTTAACCGTCGTCACGTCCAAGTGACTTTTTCCCCCTGCCCCACTTGAGGAGTTTGTACGTGCGTGACTTAACTGTCGACTTTTGTACTGTCCCATTTCCTTTGGAGTAATATTCTATCAGCCTTGTCTGATTGTTCCTGTGCCTTTCATTGAAAAGTTGTACTGAACAACTTTTAGTGGGTTTAATTATTGAAATAAAAGAAGATATCTATATCTATATAGAGAACGATACACCTGTGTTTGCGCTCTTCTTCAGTCTGTCCTGAGATTTATTTTGACACCACGTTCCAGTCGGAGCATTCTGGCCCCCGTGCTTCACGCTAAAATTGGCTCCACAGAGTCCGATGTTGGCTGGAATTCCTTCCTCCTCCTCCTGTTTTTGATCTTTCACATCTTGGGCTCCTTTTGGCCGAGATCCGCCTGTTGTCTACACACAAGACCGTTTTTTTGAGCCAGACTGCGTGGAGTGTTTTAATAGCGAATCGGGAACCCTGTAAATACATATTTTATTTTTCACAGCGCAAACCCGAAAAGTGTACAGTGGATATAGAAAGTCTACACACCCCTGTTAAAGTGTTTTTTATTTTTTTGGTGACATTCAAAAAAGACTCCTTGATGAACCATTTCACATTTTCTACCATTAATGCGACGTAAGACTTGTACTCAATGGGAAAAAAAAAAGATTCAAAATATATATATTTTTTGGTTCCATAGTAGTTGCACAAGTGTGCACACCCTTTAATAACTGGAGATGTGCCTGTTCGTTATTCAGCTCAGTTGTATATTGTGTTCAGACTAAATGTGAATGTCACTCAAAAAAAAATGTTTGAACATAAGAAATCTAAAACTTGGCACCGTAAAACGATGAATGCAAAGACTTCTGTTAAATTTGAGTAAATGCAAACCTGCCGCTTATTAAATTGCATCCCAATTAAAGTTAAGATGTTTTCCAAGGCTTTCCCTATTTTTGGCTTTCCAGGCCCGAATGCTTAGCACTAACATTAGATCGAATTAAAAAAAACACGACTTGGCCACCAAACCTCGGTTTTGTTGGGACCGTAACATATTTTTTTGACTTCCCTCCAAATTGGCGGGAATTATTAACAGTTTGAAATTGCAAAATCACAAAAGCTTTCGGTGTCTTGACGGAAGGCAAAAAAAGTCTGGAAAAGCCGTCTAGAACATCTGAACTTCATTTGAGGTTGATCAGTGGCACTTTTAAGCGATGGCAAATGTGCGCGCACTCCCATTTTACATGACTATAATTATAATTCGATTCTAACCACAGCAAACGGCCTCGCTCATATGAGGGTGTGGACAGGCGTGCAACCGCATTCTCAGTTTTTTTTTTTTCTCCGAGCCTCTCAAAGGCTGGCGTTTGAACAAGGGTGTGTAGACTTTTTCAAATCAAAGCTATCAGTCATTGTGTGGTCTTTGATGTTTCAACTTATTTCTCACGGAAAGAAAAGGACACTTTTTTTTTTCCTTCCCGTCCTGTAATTTCCTCTATTGGACACACCCTTTGGTTTGCGGTACTTTGCATGACGTCACACCGTGTGTGGTGAGCGCCGTTCCCACCAACTTCCCCCCTACTGCAGCCCCTGAAGTCTTTAAAATCCTGGACTGGCCTGATGAATGGCTCCAGGCTCGGCTGGCTGGATGTAAGAAAACACCACAGACGTGCAACAGCCCCCGCTGCCCTTGAGGTTAAAATAAACATGAGGCCATTTTCAGACGCGGTCATGATAGTTATTACACATTAAGACTTGGGGAGGCGAGAATGCTTGGAAAGATGAAAAAAAAAACAATATTTGAGAGTTTGCTGAGTGTGTGGAAAGCAAATAGAGCTGCGAAAATGTCCCCGTTGACACAGTTTTAGCTGCAGGTTTGCTCTTAGGTTTGGTAGATATTAGCACAAGGGGTGGGACAAAATATTAGTGCGGTGATATAATCGTTACCCTTAGCCCCACACCAAAAAAAGAATAGGCACATTTTGCAGAGATGAAAGACGTCTGGATTTTCCCGGAATTCCGGGTTTTTCAAATTTTTATGAAAATCTCTCCGGAGAATTGAGGAAAAATTGCCTCAAATTAATCCGGATATTAGTTGACAACATTGAACGAAGACGCGTTTGAGTTCGTTGTTTTGCTTTCACGAGCATAGCCATGTTGAGACACTAACACTAGTAACAGTAAAGAGATTTTCGTCTCTTTATAAACTCACTTGCTAAACCCCAGTGGAACGAATAAAAGACACCGTGGACAAGACAGTTGTCGTAAAAAATATATTTGGACAAAAAGGGAAACGCACAGATTGGCAGAAAAACGTGTCCGTCCGACTTCGAGTGTCGTCTCGGCTAGCTTAGTTTAGCTGTTGTCGTGTGTGACGTCGAGTGTGTGACGTCGTTGCGTCGGCGCTGATTGGTTGAAATCAAAAGACGTGCTTGCGTACATGTTCGCGCTGAAGCATGCACAGCAGAGAGCAGCAGACTATCTACTGCTGAGGCTCGCTTAGCTTGAGTGGCGTCGCCACAACAGTAATACCCTCGCCTCGCATTCTCATGGCCTCGCCATATCTCGGAGATTTTGAAATTTCGACAAGAACAGAAGCCACAAAGGGTGGCTATTGAGTATTTGAATAGCGTTTTGTGTCAACTAATTCATGCGTGATCGGCCAGATGTGTGCGTGCGCGCTCGTGTGTGTACATATTTTTTTTTTCCGGAATTTTCAGAAAAGTCAAATTTCATCTCTGATTTTGTTTCCCCCCTGTTGTAAAGTTAAAACAAATTCTGAAGGACACAGTCATGTAAAACTGACAAATCCTCTTCTTTATTTTTGTAAGCATTCCAAGTACAACATCGGTTTGAGTACGCCACGATTTCGTGCCATTCGATTTTGGATGACTCTTGGACGAATTCTTATTTTTTTAACCCCAAGCTTAGGTACACCCTTCTTGCTTTTAAGACAAATAAATGTGACGCTGCCGTTTCTTTACCCGGAATTGTGCTCGTGAGTCACTCCTGCCTCTTGTTTCTCTTTTTCGAGAGCGTCATCTTGTGTGTTCACTTGAAGCTGTTTCGGATGTTGAGTAAAAAGTTTTCAACAGATGGCAACGCGTATTTCACAACGCAAGCTCGAATTCCCAAACTCAAGGCGATAAAAATCTCCTTGTTTGTACATCTCAAACATGGTTTGGTCGTGTTTGACTTCGCGTCAAATATGTGTTTTAATATCACCACACCGGGGGTTTGATCCAAAAGAAGAAAAAAAAAAGTGCCGAGTTGCATTCATGGGATTGGTGGGAATGTGTCTGATTCATTGTGGTGGCAAAAGTACACAAATGCTTTTTACATAGAATAATATAAACTCCGACACCAATTTAAATGATGCCATGTTTGCTAAAAAAAAGAAAAAAAATTGGTAAAAAAAAAATTACAATAAAAAAATCCTCTGAATGCTGCCAGAGTGTTTTCAAATGTAGGGAGTAAAACTAAAAAGTCCGGAAAATACTCAAGTAAAGGAAAGTAGGTTACTGAATACTTTGTTACATCCCACCACATCCATTTTTTTATCAATTGTTTTTTCCATTTTCTGATCCACTTATCCTCACAAGGGTCGTGGGGGTTGCTGGAGCCCATCCCAGCTGTCTTTGAACCGGTTGCCAGCCAATCGCAGGGCACACAGAGACGAACAACCATCCATGCGAACGCCACACAGAGGATGGCCGGAGCTGGAATCGAACCTTGCACCTCTGCACTGTGAGCCCAACGCGCTAACAGTTAGCGCCATAGGTTCCCGAACCCTGCGCTAACCAGTCGCCCACTGGGCCGCCCCGAATAGTACATAAATGTTTAATTGCCTGCCGTCGTCAAAGTTCATCTTGCCGAGTTTGTACAAGCATGTTATTACGCAGTAATTACACCGAATCGATGCCGCTCTTCAAGGCCGTATTTTTGAAATCCACACCCCCGACTTGGTGCTTATCAGCGCGGGACAAGTGTGAAATGCAGAGGTGGGTATCATTGTCGGAGTGTTCCGCAAAACGTGTTATCTGGACGCGTGAGTCTCGCCTGTCATATTCCAGAACCTGGCAAACTGCTGATATCTTATTCGAAAAGGTAAAACGGAGGCGGGCTGGTGCAAGTGCGGTTAGCGGGGGTGGATGTGGACGCCATATGTTAAGATTACAGCGACGCGGCGGGATGAAAAATGGGCAACAACAACCAAAAAAAAAAAAAAAAAAGCTAAAGTTTCTTGGTGGACGTGCTGTAAAGTCTATTTCATGCTCTGGCAAGCCTCGGGCCCAGAGAGCCATTTTTAGTCCTGGAATGACCTATATTTATTTTTTGCGGAACTGAAAAGGAGGTGGGTTTTTGTGAGTGGAAGGTTATGAACAACAGCCTGTGAAGCATTTTGTCTTTGTTTATTTGTGTGCACCCTGGCCTGTTTATTTTTTATTTTTTTGGAAGGGTGGGGGCGGGCAGGTTTTTTCCGGACTTGGCCACGTCTCAGGAGAAGCAATCCGGGGGCCCGATAAGCCTTCCTGCTAAATCATCACTAATGCAACACACAGGAGTTGCAAGGAGCAATGTTCCTGGCACGCCGCTTGCGTCCTTTCCAACGTGATTATGTCACACGTCCACTATGTCTCATTTAGATAAGCCGTCGAGCATCCCAGTCTCGACACAAAACCACAAAGGCGCTGAAAGTTTGAAAAGCGCCGCTTGAGCAGGCTTTGGCAAGCACTAAAAGCAAGGTTTGAGATGTAAGTACGGAAGTACCTACTGATTTGAGAATACAGTGAAACTCCTCTACAACGAAATCATGTTTGCAGCAAGAAATTTTTCACAACGGGGTTTTTCGCTGTAGCAAATTTGATTTTAATGCATGAAGATGTTTTCACACTAGGGGGTATTTTCGCCGATCTAGGTTTCGTTGTCGAGGAGTTTCACTGGACGTGTCCCTTTGGAATATCTTTTTGCATTTTCATGACGGTTCAACACGCAGACAAAATTTTGGTGCCTTCCTGGAGATGGTCTTACAAGCCTTTACCGCTTGTCTAGAATCTTCTTTCTAATCTCCAGAGACAACTCTCATTTTGTTTCCTCTGGTCCGTGATCGGTATGGTACGCTCGCGCCGCGTCTCCAAACGGCACAGCGATGACATGTCGCCCTTTAAAATAGGCCAAGTGACGTTCAAAGACACCTGTGATGCTAATTCGAGAACGCACAGTGGAAGTCGGACGCTTTCTGTGTGATTATTTTTATGCAAGAGTGTCGTTTGTTTTTGTTTTTTAAAGTCCGTCTCGATGGAGGAGAGACATTCTCCGCTGTTTTCGTTGGTCAATATGTCCACAGGCCGCATCAGGAGAAATAATTACAAGCTTTGCTAGCGGAGAGCAACAGGTTGAAGCTAACGACTCTGATGAATAGCTTGACTTTCCGTTTTTTTGTTTTTTTTCTCTCCCGTCTGGTTGCTCAACCTGTTAGTTTAAACCCACAAAATAGAGCTGAATATAATAAGCATGACCTGTTATGTAGAATTGACTTTTTAATTGCTTGCCGGCACTTATTTTCCCGAGTGCCTGCCAACCCATTTACGTATGGAAATGAAACAGCAAAGTGATTCTTTTATCCGCGTATTTCTGAATTTGTGTCTGCGAGCGAGCCATTGCTGACATTTGCCGTGTTTTGACAAGATGCATAATTTACACAACGCCACCCTTACACTTTTCTTGGCCCACGATTTAGCAACAAGGGCAAAGTTGAGTTCTTGCACGGATTTAGACGATCCGTTGCGCCAAACTTGGGCTGCTCATCAAAATAGTGTCCAAATTCTGAAGAGCATTCTCACCTTTTCACTGTATTCCACATTTTCGAGTACAGGCACACCGATTTGAGAAGTCGACTTTCGTACAGCCACAAAGTATTTGGTGTTCCGTTCCCACCGCGGATCATTGGGTTAGCTATTAGTCACTGCTCGCTGTGAGCTGACCAGGATCACTGTTACTTTCAAACTTTCCCTCTTGTTTTGGATTTGGTTTTTTTTCCCTCCCTCCGTGCTGCCCCAGCTAATGGAGCCATGCCGTGGCTCCCGTATCTTAAGAGGAACAGGTCATCGGCGCCATCAGAAGGAGCGCCATCTGGCAGAAGCCCAACACGCCTCGCCGTGTCATTATCCCGGGACGTGCGGCCGTTTACAAGGCGCATTATCATCTGCCGCGGCGAGAACTCGCTTGGGCGGACCATTGGAAGCCCATCATTGCCTCTTCCTCCCCCACCACCACCACCATCATCATCATCATCACAGCTCACCATCCTCTTCTCCCCAGAGACATTAAGCCAAGAACATGGGCTGTGATTTGAAGTTTTACAAATTCGGAAGAATCAATTATCCACCCTGCTGAAAACAAACGATTACCTGGCAATGACAAGATCACATTGCGGCGGGGGCTTAATCTCCTGAAAGATTTCATATACTTTTTGCATAATGAATGTCTTTCCATATGGCGCATTCTGACTCGAGAGAAATGTAATGAGGAGTCAGCATGTTGGAGATGATGACATTTGCGCCAATTGTAAATCACAGAACACCCCTGCAACTCCAACCCCATATTGTCCTCAGTGTTTGGCATGTATTTTGAATTGTTGCACTCGGGCAGGGGTGTTTGAACTCATTTTTGGCGCAGGCCACATTTTAGTTACCATTTCAGTTGGAGAGCCATTCTATCATGAGGTGTATGGCAACAAGAAAATACTTAAAATCTATCTCTTATATATTACATATGAGAATTTAAAATTTTGGTTGACATTTTAGAAAGGATCATGGAAGTTGACGTGTTTGAGCTGCTTTCACGGGCAACATAAAATGAGGTGGCGGGCCAGATCTGGCCCCCCGGGCCTTGAGTTTGACACCTGTGCACAAGGGTAAAATGAAGTTCATTTGTAAAACGTTTTTTAAAAAAAACACTTTACTTGAGAACATCCGGTGCCCCATGTCAACGTCAAAGTATTGATTTGGTGTCACCTTGCCAGGATAAACTATGTTGAAGTGAGGGGAGGAGCTTCATTTTTTTCACACCATTGCCTTGTCTAATAGGAAAAAAAAAAAGCTTCGTCGCCCATGATGTGGCATTTATTGGCAATCACACTTTTTTTTCCAAGTTGGCATCAAGTGCTAGTAAATTTCTGTCAGGGTTCAGTTTTTTAAATTGCTTGCCATGCATTTTAACCCCTTTCATGCACCCTGTAACCTAATAACAAGATGAGCTGTCCACTGTAGTAGCCGCAGTCCCTGAAAGGGTTAATTTTAGTCTCCTATTCCGTGTAAGACTTCATCCAAGGTGCTTCAAACACATTTGTCCTTGACATCATATGGTGCGGGCTGATTTTGGCAGCTAACAAGCAAATTTATCTTTCCTGATGCCTGTGACCAAACCTTCGGTTGACATTCCCGAATCCCCCCCCCGCCCCCCAACCGCCCCTCCTCAAGGCAATAAGCAGCAGCCGGCTTCCGTCAGGAAGCATCCGTCACTTCTCGACACATCGAGCGAGCCAAAGTGGAACATTTACGTACTCCGGACTGTCCACTCTCTGTCGGGTGACGTCTGACTAAAAGCAACAGCACGGAAACTTTCAACCCACATGGCTCGAACCTGCTCTGAGCTTCGCTGCGAGGTCGAGGACGCAGATTCACTTTGACAGAGCTTGTCCCTTTTAGACACTTCTGGATTGTGAAACCCTTTGGCACAAAGAATAGCTCCCACATGACAAACTGAACGAAAGGACACTCTGGATGCAACTTTCGCAAGAAATGCTTGCAGCATCTCCTGACGCCCACCATGCATATTGAGGTGACGACCTGGCTTTTTACCATTCTTGTTGTATATGGCGTTTTTTTTTTTTTACAAGACCAAGAAATTTCATTTTTGAACGTGTACAGTATATGCGCCAAGGCGATATCTTTTTATGTGCATACATTTTTGAAAATCCAAACCAAAACATTGAAAATCCAGACCGCGTACATTTATCGTCACCTGTTTGTCTAGCTCGGGGGTCGGCAACCTGCGGCTACAGAGCCGCATGTGGCTCTTTAGCGCCTCCCTAGTGGCTCCCTGGAGCTTTTTCAAAAATGTTTGTAAATGGAAACATTTTGGTTTTCTGTCAGAGGACATTCATGACACAAACATTCTCAATGTTTCCAATGCTGTAAAAATGTGTAGAATAAATATTAGATTTCAACATTTCTGTCAACGAGTATTTGCGTCATAGTCTGCGACACACGTTTCGTTAGCAGGGTGGGATGCTGCCGGGAGAAGCGGGTCGATCGCGTGAGGTTGGTTGATCCAAAAGTAGATTTTCGGGCAAAACAGTTCGGACTCCTTTGCCCTACAGGATGCACTGCAGGGGGAAAAAATATTGAATCATTAAGGCTCATTGTGTATCCAACTTAGTTATTTTGATAGTAGGCTATTATAGCTAATATGGATACATACAGCGTGTGTTGCCTTCATTGTAAAGCTTATATGAGGCTTTTAATTTTTTTGCGGCTCCAGACATATTTGTTCTTTGTTTTTTGTTTTTTTTTTTTTTGGTCCAACATGGCTCTTTCAACATTTTGGGTTGCCAAAATTCACTGATTTGTGTGTAAATTGGAACATGCTGTAGTCCAGTGGTTCACAACATTTTTTTTAACTTATGTATCCCCCAAACCTTTTGTCAAACCATAAGTATGCCCTGACTCAGGATTTTCCTAAGGAACAACGTAACCCAACTGCTTATTAAACTAAAATCATTTTATTTCACCTCCTTCATTTGAACATTGAATTCTACGGTGTTTTTTTATACTTCAAATGAAACATAAAAATGAATAGGTTGCCTTGAGAATAAATACATATGATTTTAAAAGAAAAGGACTGAAAACACACACACAAAAAAAAAACTGCCTTGTCATTTATAACATTTACCACCCCCCCCCATAAAAAAAATGGAGCTTCTTTGAGCAAGTCCACTTCAAACAGGCATTTAAAATTGAAATCTCAGGAATAAAACACTTAAGGATAATATTCAGAGCTAGCAATTTCACTTTCTTCAATGAGACACTTGAGCTGAACGCGGTTTGTTGCGATTTTGGCGCAATGCAGCCAGCATTTTTGCCTTGTTTTTTTTGGGGGGGGGAGGGTTGTAGCTACTGCATGAGGTTACAGTGGAAGTTATTATTTCTTGAAATCAATCGATGACCGTGACTCGTCCTCAATACATCATGGTTCCGTTCCTATGATGGTGACGTGTTGTAAATCTGAATGCTCCAAAGACTATTGCTAGGCTATGCTATCTCAGTGGTAAAGTCATACATATGTAAGCTTTTGTTAAATTGTTAATTATTATAAGATAAGATAAGATAATCCTTTATTTGTCCCACACTGGGGAAATTTACAGCCTTCAGCAGCAAGATTGTAGGTAGAAAGAAGAGAAAAAGTTTAAGAGAAAAGAAAACACAGTTCAATTAAGTGCAATATAAATACAAACATGAATAATCATTATCATTTTATGTTTGAACATTACAGTATTGTCTTTGATGTTAAAGTTACCTAAATTATATTCTCTTTGATAATTTCTTATAACATGTTTATGTTGAGAGCGTCTGATTGGCTGAAGGAAACAGGAAGTGTTTTAGTAGCGGAAGAAGTTGTGCACTCGAACGTGCTGCGGTGCAGACGTCTTTTTCCCCCTTTTTAATAAAACTGTATTCAAAGGATTCCATTTCGTTATCCACTAAAAACAACGAACCCCTTATCTTACACATACACCAAATATTTCCGTGAAAAATATTTTTAGATATGTTTAACCCTTTCGGGGACAGCGATTACGACAGTGGACAGCTTATTGTGTTATCAGGTTCCTGAAAGGGCGCCTCTGGATGAAGTCATCAAATTGTCAGTTGAGACGCAGCAGACTACCACGTCACAGGCACGCGTCAAATGACGGCGGTTGAAGCCTCCAAACCAAGAGGAGTGAAATGACAGCCGGCTCTAGCCGCTTGTCGGCGGCTGAAGGGAAAGCGCGTCATCAGCAAGTCAAAGCCGCTCTCTGAATGCTCAGGCACGAACCGTGCAAGCGGGCCAAACGATCTTTTTGTTGACTCGTGTTTTGTGACTGCCAAGTGGACGCACGGATTAAAATAATGCCAACTTGCCACACCTTCAAGGCATATGTACTTTATGTTGCAGCTCCGAAACAAAAGAGAGCTGTTGTGTTGTTTGTTAAAAACATACACTTTATTCATTTGTTTAGCACCTAAGTAAATACAGACACGTCTCTGTCCGTCTCCGGTGCCTTGTCGTTCCGCTCGAGAGGCGTTCAAAGACCGCCTCCGAAAAATGTAAATTAATGATTACTTGAATGAAACTTTCAAAAAAATCTGAAATAATGCACCAAAACAGAAAATCAAGCGAGGAGATCGCAAAATAAATTCTATCCTGGGGTTTGTGAACACACAACAATGGAATAAATAACAAACAATTCTGAGAAAGTCCAGTCTCCTACATTTAAATTATAGGTCAAACACCTTTGACTCTCGAAAAGGGCACATTACTTTCAGTGCGGAAAAAAATATAGATCTCAATAGATCAATTAATTATTCAGTACTAACTTGCACGACATATTACAGCCCATCACAGTTTGCATATCTACTCAGTATGCGAATGTCCAGTTTGGACTTGGAAAAAAAAATTGTGATCCAAATGAAATCACATTACTCATTGTTTGCGTACAAAGACAACGTTGGCAAATAGTTGCGCTCTAATTACTCTCAGGGGTGGTATTTTTAGGGTCTCGAGGACAAAATAAATAGAGTGAAAGGAGCTTTTTCAGCACTGACTGGAGAGCCAAAGTCAATGGAGTATTGATATATTTTTTTCTTTTTTGTCATACCCTCTGCTGAGCGGCTTTTTTTGTTGGAGGGCTGCCGGGTGTTTGTGTTTTCTGCTTTTTCTTGGCGAGTTTTGTGTGGACAAAAGCACAAACAGCAGGTGTATAATTGAGGCCCAACAAGTGGAAGGTTTTTTTTTGAGGAGGGGGGGGACTTGTATTCATTGCGTTTTGATTTATGAAACTGATTAGAGTTCCTCGAGGGGCAATTCAACTTCAACTCGAGCTGATTGCAGCGGGGAGAACAATTAGTTCATCCTGTGCTCAATTGGTAAGTTTGCTCACTTCTAAAGTTTAGTGGTGCAATGTCATGTGAATAAATAATAAATAATCACATTACTTATGTCCGATCAGTGGCGGGCCGTGCATTTCAACCTTAGGCCTTCAGTGACGTCAGGCAGCACTTAATTTCAGGAGCATTTAAAACCATCAAGTATGCATTCACAATTAAGAGCAGGAAACTAAATTTACAGATATTGTCAAAAATAAAAAGATGATTTAAAAATACAAAATAAAATGCCACCCAAATTACGCTGTGTGATGTTAAACAAGTCTGTCCAAAAAATTGCGCAATGTCACAGTTTCATATAAGACACCAACCAAACAATAACAAAACAAACTATTCTTTGAAAATAAAGTTAACAGATCATTTGCATTTTGAGAATAGGCTATACAACAGCAAATAACTGAAAATGTTGAGCAGCTGAGATTGAACGAACTTTAGTGCACGAAGGTGACTACAAAGCGCCATTATAAATTGCAGGTGAGCAGATTTATTTGATACATTTTTGTATCTTTGTCATTTTA
>CAAKHF010002782.1:4449-21131 GCA_901007745.1 Hippocampus kuda
CGTCTAAGTTCCTGTGTGGCATCTGAGTCTAGAGGGAAAAAAAGAAACCATCCTGGAATCTCGCTGTCAGTGTGATGCTGCCAAGAAAGCTTTATAGACTCCAGGAGGTTCCTGTGCCAGACGGAGAAAAAGCTTATCATTGTTGATGCTGTAACTTTAGCGGGACAAAAGAAGCCAGCGACGTGTCGATACAATTTACTGATAGAGAACAAATTATCGGTGAAACGCTCCATTCCTTTTCATCTTTCGTCCCCTCTGGTTTTACTGCAGATCCCTTTGCTGCCAACCCTGCAGGACACTGTGTTCGCCTGTCTAACTGAGGTACAAAGGCCTCCAGGGAGAGGGCTACAAACGACCCATCTGCCAAGGAATCTGCCAGTCCGTCTGTCTGGCTCTCCACAGGTATGTCTGTCCCTGCACAAATCCATGTTGCATTTATTAAGTCATGGAAGAGGAGTGCTGGTGTTGGCTGCAGCGTGAAGGTTGAATCCGTAGACGGGCATTGCTCAGAGTTTAATGACCCACTATAACTATACCTATTCATCTCCCGCATTACAGCGTTGAAATGCACTGGAAATGGTCCTCTGCCGAACATATTGCGTCATGTTCAATGATGGGTCTTCAGTGAGGCTTTTCCGGTGGCCTTCCATACATAATCCGCCCCACTTTAAAAGTGCACGAAAAGAGCTGAACTTTAACTCATGTGACTACCGTTTAATGCCATTAGAATGAAAAAAAAAAGGCATAGCCACTGAATGGCCTCCGAGGAACCAATCAAACTGAAATAAGACTGTATTCATCCCTGATTTATAAACATGAGTACTACATTCACTAGCGATACGTGCAATCTCTATTTGCCACACACACGCACGCGCACACACACAAACACGCACACCTTACTGGCTCTCAACAGAAGCAGCCATCAGAGCAGAAACACACAAAGTTAATGAACCCTCACCAGTCAGCATGGCTGTCCATCTGCTTTCATAATCCCCATTAACGGCTGGTTGTGGGTGCAACCCAATCAGCCATCGGAACCACACACACTCTCTCTCTCTCACACACACACACACACACACACACACACACACACACACACACACACACACACACACACACACACACACACACACATACAGAAACAGTCATTTATAATATTTCCTATCAAGATAAAGGTTGACTCTGTTTCATTGCACAGGGTTGGGTGCTATAGGGCAAGGTGATGCCTGCTGATTTATCTACCATAATGCGCAGATGCCTTAGCTCAGCTCACTAGCTAATCTAAGCAGAGTGGCGGAGGGAGGTGAGCGTGAGGTCGGCTGCTGAGCCCATCTGGTCAGCAGCAGGTAAGAAGCTTGAAACATACACACACACACTGACACATTTGATGTACACTCAAATCTAGCCTTAATTACATGCAGGTACATCTGCCACATCAGGACAGACCTTTGTCCTGCTACTAAACAATCCCTAGGTCATTACTCAGGTGGGTGTTTGTAGCATGTGTGATGCTCACCTGGCATGGAGGAATGAAGCAGGTGGATAAACAAAGTGGTCTGCTATGTGCAGTAATCTAAAAGCTTGAGAAAGCAGGAAAAATGTGCATGTGTAGCTGAGATTGGGAATGTGACGCGACTCTAACCTAATGCAAAAACGGGAGTAATTCCGACAAAATATGGCTGACTTCCCTTCAGCGTGCATTCATTGCGAACGCTTATACGCCCACAAAAATCAAGCCAAGAGCAGCCTGTCAGCTTGTGATTAAGACCTACATGCAAGCAAAGAAGAGTGTGTTTCGAGAAGCTCAAAAAAAAAAAACTTGGAGAAGTATAAAGATTTAAGTACTGGAAGTGATGATGGAGGAGGAATTAAAGGGTAAGGAAGGCCAAAGCTTGTTTTTATTTACTGTCTTGCACTACAGCTGCTCCAAGAAACGTTGATGGCCGACCCAAGAGTTAGAAAATGTATGCCATGTAAAAAAAAAAAGAGGACGAAACGCACAAAAGACTTTACTAAAGACTCAACTTTCAGATGCTGTTTTCTGTTAGGTGTGCTTTACAAACTTCCAAAGCGCATAGGCAACAAAAACTCCATGTGATTTAACAAGAGAAATACAAGTTTTGCTGGGGGAAAAGTAGCAGAGGCAAACAGAATTGCTCTTTTTTCCCCCCAGCTCACAGGTTGTATGGTGACTTGCTGCGAGACAGAAAGTTGAGCTGGACAATAAATCTAACTTTAATTGTGATTTTGGCTTCTCTTGATCTTAAAACTTTATAAGCAAAGAAAAACAATACATGTGCAGCGTGGCCTAGTGCATTTTCAAGTTCCCGATGTGAAAGTAACGAATCGACGATATTGCTTGTGGCAATGTGATTATGCTGTCCCGCCTCAAACTGTTTGATGACATATTGTTGGAGATTTACTGCAAAACTTAACACACACATATAGAATTGCACACATTGTAGATTTAAACACAACACGTGCTTAATTTTCAAAACATTGCTATTGCTAATGCTAACGTCAATGTAAAATCCCACTGACATGCTAAAACAAAATTAGGGAGTGTTAAAAAATAAAAAATAAAACAAAAAAATCACACAAAAGCTGTAAAAACAAAAATACACAGGTGACCTAACAAATACTCAAATGCACATGTTGTTCTCAATCTCTGAAAAATGAATTATGTTAAGAGTTGGGTTGCAACCTTCTTCTTACCTCATTGTAGTTAGGTACTCCATAAATGTACGGCACCACGCTGCCTTAGAGGGCAAGTGCAGACACAACAGAACAAGCTGGAACAAGTCTTTTTTTTAGTTGTTGTTGTTGTTGTTATTGCCATTATTTAAGTAATTTCCTATTTTATTTTGTTATGAATTTATTTTCTTATTGTCCTTCCAAGTTATATTTAAAGTTGCACTTTCAAGGATTCAAGGTATTTTACTTGCCTCCAAATTTGAGGAAAAAGAAAAGATTATTTTTTTCATACAGATACACATTTTCATTTAATACATGAAAATAAATACCTTACCTGGGGTCTAAACTTAATCATCCAGCCTAATCAGAAAGTGTACAAAAATAGCAAAAATAAAATTGATTAATTCAGAAAAGATACAGCGACACAAATTGTGCTCAACAGGGAAGGGCGTTGACAACATTTAAATGAAGGAACAAAAACAAAAGTGCTCCAACGGACATAAAGATAATGAGAAAATTATTACACACATTTATTTAGCAACCAAATCACTGGTTCTTCCAAAAAACACATCTTCTTTTTTCCATCCAAGCGCCGTCTGCTGGATCTGGTGAAGCACTGCACAACTTGCCCACGATGTGCATCTGTGACGTATTGCTTTTGACAAACTCAGCGATTTAGGTGCAGCCTTGTGACCTCTGAATAAGTGGCCAATCAATGCTCCATTATTGACAGGCACACTGAGCAATGGAGCAACACGGTGCTTTAACTCCACCACAATCACCACACTAAATATCACCACAGCGCACCGTTGACATGCAGTCAATCAGGGAAGCCCACCCACAAACTTTAAGTATCATTCAATTTTGATTTTAAAAAATCTAACTGGGAGGGGAGGCATCGGAGGGAACTACAAGTTATTTAAAAGTCAGGCTGTTGCCACACTCGAGCGCGCACACTCACACACACATAAACATACACACGGACACACACGCAAGCACACACAGAGAAGGATCATTTGTGTCCTCTCAGCTGAATATGTGCACTCATATGCTCAGTGTGGCCATCACTCCGGGGAGGTCCGTGTGTCATTCCGCTACTTTGGACACACCAGCTGCTCAGTGTGCGCTCGCAGTGTTAGTAGCCCCTTCCCACCTCACAGGGGGGTGTCACCCACATCCACTTCCACACATGACAAAGCTCTCCCCTAACATCCATGTCTTACCGACCCAAGGAGACTCAAACACCCGACACATTCAGCAGCTCCCTGGGGGCAGCTGGGACCCTAACACTCACAGAAATGGAATTCTTCATGGTGCTTTTTAAAGAGCGATTCCCAAACTCTGAGAGAGAGCTGACTGGCAAAAAAAAAAAAGACGGTGTGACACTGATATGGATGACAGAGATTGTTATATGTGGGACTTTAAAGCTATAAATGTGCCTGATGAGAGAGGAAAGGAAGTGCAAGAGGAAATGGGGATGAGTGGAGGCAATTTATTAATGTAGAGGTAGTGGAATGTAGCTTTCAGTGTTGGATTCAAACGATGGGAGTTCAACAAAAATACATCAGCATGCTTATGCGATTCCCGTCTGCGTTTCTAATGCGGCACATTTGCTATCCTACTGCGGTATCTTATTAACATGCTTTAAGCAGAGTTTCTCTTCTGGTTAAGCCAAGACTCCTGACACACTTGCATACAAACAGGCACAAACACGAGCATTAACAGATTGACTTTGGCCTAAGCTCAGAGTGAACTTGGCTCCAACTGCTTCTTGAAGACAAAAAAGCTTCTGCTAAGAAGATAAGAAGAAATCTGCATGGCCTGAAAGAACTTCTCGGTTGGGGACACATGCCGAGTGCTGGACCGCAGGACCGGCCAATCAAGCGCTGACAGTGCCTCTCATCTATGGATCTAACCGAGGTTGTATGTGCGTGTGTGTCTATGTGTGTGTCCATCTCTAAGAAGGGGGTTGCTCAGGATCAGGCATGGCCCCCTGTAGTGAGTCCTTATCCTATTGGTCACGATGCTCTGAGTACTGCTGAGATCTCAGATGAAAATTCCTGCACTCACTCCAATGCACCAGCAGGTATCCCAAATTAATACATGGGTGGTTCTCCAAAAGTATAGTCCAGGAGTCCAGGACATGAGAGCACAAAAATTAACTTGTTCAAAAGTATGTGAAAATGATTTATTCTTCAAATCCAACCTTCCTGCAGTTCACTAAAAAGAGTTCTCTCAGCCCTTTGTTTGCAAGAGATTCTCCAATGTTGCTGTCTACTCTATTGTTTCACATCAGTGTACTTGCTACCTACCTGAGCACCAAGCACTGAGCAACTAAGTAAAAATGATTTCTTTCAAGGTCGGAAACGGTGGCAAAGATGTTCGCCAGCAGTTTAACTAGTCGCACACAGCTTTTGTTGTCACCTGGAAAGAAAAAACTGAAATCTGGCAATTGATTGGAAAGGAAAGAAAATATTGACTCTCAAAGTGCATCCAGCTGCACTTGCTTTCTGAGAACCACCCATGTACAAATTGGACTTCTTCAAAAGAGTCTTGCTTTCATGTGTAAAAGTCATAACTTGGATTTTATACAGATGGTGTATTGTACATAATATATTGTACTGTATTGTATGTACAGTGTATTGTATATAATAATATTTTAGCTAAGGCATGCTGATGTGGTCAGATCCTGTGCTTGAGTGGGTTATGCAATGTGCATCATCAAGAATCTCACACACACACGCACACGCACACACACACACACACACACACACACACACACACACACACACACACACACACACACGCACACGCACACACACAGGTTAGCATTGCTCGAGGGGCACTTCTGAATGAGTTCTGAGTATGTGTGTGTTCTCCTGTCGCCCCCTTCACCCCACACAAAAGGGCATAAAAAGCCCTACGAAGTCTACTATTCATCTGAAGTACAATGGAACCCCACAGAGGTTTTCTTCTCATTTCCCCGCCTGCCCCACCCATCTCCCCCCCACAGGCAGGATAGACGGGCGGTGGGGGATCCTGTCATGCCGGCCCAGCAGCAACTCAGTTCCCATCTGCCACCAAAACTTCCCCCGAACCATTCATCCGCCCAACTCCTCTCGACTCAATGGCTTTCCAAGAATTGCATCCAACTTTTTTTTTTGAAATTCCCCAAGATAAACGATTCATATTAAAAATATTTCTGCAATCGAAACATGAATGCACTTGAGTTCTTGGATGAAATTGAAACATTCCAGCATTGTACAAAACTTTTATACGAAAGCACAGAGCTACAATAGACCATTTGCTATGAAATAAAGATACTTTCAAATGAATTCCTCAACATTTTTGTTTAAATTAAGTAAGGAATATCATTAGAATGGAGTTACCAATCTAAATTGATCGATATAGCGTTTCAGGGAAGGGAATAATGACCATTATTCACATCCAGTCTGTCCAGCTTTTTGAAATGCCCGTTTTCATCTCACTCTTCTGTCAATTCTTCATTGTCAGCGTCCTACTCCATTTACCTAGCTCCTTTGCTCCATCAACAGAGCCCTTGCTATTTGCGGCAGATTTATGGTCCGCCCATACATGCACAATATTGGCAAAGCATTAAACATGTCCACTCTTATACCGTGAGCTCTCTCCATCGATAAGAGCCTTAATAAAAACATCTCTCTGGAGGATTTGTGGATATGTCTTTTTCACTTTCTGCTCCGCACCCGTCCCCCAAAAAAATGATTAGAACCTTCTACAGCCTAAACTTCTGGTTCTTCTGATGCTCTGTAAGATCTAATGCTGCTCTTTTTCACCTTCATCTCCTCCTCACACTCTCATTCTTCAGTCGGTGCCAGAGGTTTAATGATGCTTGAATGGCACTGCTCTGGAAATTTCTTCTCTCATGAAGGATATTTAAAAGCCAAGCCCTGAGATATCAATCTATCTTTCTGTGTCTCTCATTTATTCATCCCTTATCAATCTGCTTGTTCTGGTTCTGCCGTTTCCGCTGGATGGCCTCTTGTTCTTCGCTTTAACTGGCACATTTAAATCCTCTATAGGTCATACAATTTAGAAAACGGGTTTTAGAAAAAAACATCAAAGTTTTTTAAAATTTTTAAAAAGGAAAGAAAAACATCTACAGTATGTTAAACTGTCAACATGGTTGAGGTTCAATTTGCTCCTTTTTCGGATTTTCTAAACTATTACATCAAATAATTCTTCCCCATTGAAATGATTTGACAATCACACCAGCCCCCACCCAAAAAAATTAAGAAAAAAATTACGCCACAGGTTTGTACTGTATGTCCACATCATAATAACATTTGCTCTCCACATAACCTGCGAACTGAAAATACGAGCGCAAAACAATTGTACCGAATCTATTGTCTTTCCTTGTTCTTCTGGGGTCTATTGACAGCTGCCAAACACGATGAATGCCACATACCCCCAGCAACTGATACCGTCCTACACTTGCTAGGAAAACAATGTGAATTGATGGTGACTGGATGTTGTAATGCATGCTGCTGCCATTTAACGAGGGGATCTGAATCATACTCGTATGTCAATACAAAAAAAAAAAAAAAAGAATTAAATGACTGCTCATATCTCAAAAACTCTTAAGTCATGGCACTTGTATCTCAAGGCACCACTGTGTTGTGTGATACCCCCAGTGAGTCACTTGTGGATCTCAGTTCTGACAGTACAGAAAGATTAACTCGACCAGAGTGGCTGGCTGCTTTATATGTAGCCAATTATCACCAAAGGTGTTGTGTTATTTTGTTTCAACATCTTACTTTTTACACTTGTGTGGTAGATAATTAAAATGAAAACCTTGGTTGTACAGTTAATAAAAGTTTTATGATGGCAACAGACCCTTGCAGGGATGATTTTTTTATTTTATTTTCATAATTTCCTGCGGGATGAATCAGTTCCAAATGTGAGCATATTGGAAGTAGACCAGCTTCCTGAAATGGATTGTCTTCCACCTTGGAGTTCTTTTGTGGCATGCTCACATCCTCTGGGTGTAATTGGCATACTTGTTAGAAGAGCCACTTTTTCATCTTGTCTTTAAAAGCCTTTCGTTCCTCTCAAATCCTTCACAAACCCCCGTAGCCCCCCGGGTCAGTTACGCCGATGATAGCTAAGCAGCTGTTGCCCTCCCACTTCTTGCTCCTTTGCTGTCCACAATGTGAGCATCATAAGCACATTTTTAAATATTAACAAAGACCACTTTGCACATATGAATAATACAGCAGAGAGGCCAGTGGCTGGCCAGCGATCCCATCCACTGCCGCCTGACGGCCATAAAACTAATGCATTGCTCCAGGACACAACATGCCCATGTCTCTCATGCTGACAGGACCGGCCTGACAACCCATTCTGGTTCAAGCTTGGCCCAAAGAGATCTTTCTCTTATTTTAGTCCCCAAAAGTCCTGTGTCACCTGTTAGAGTGAGCGCCACTAGTTCTTCAATTACAATACTGTTTCACAGACACTTTAAACTCATTGGACGTATGCCATTGGTGTTATTTCCCACTGACGCAAAAGTGACATGCTCAGGGTCAAAATGGAGAAACCTCAAGTGCAGGATCAACTTTTTCAGAACACAGTATAGTAAATCCTACATTGAAACCAATATATACTGTGGATATTGAATGTGTTTCTTTATTTGTAATTATGGATATGTGTCAATCACATAATCCAAAGCACATTCCCAACAACATTAAAGCATTTTCAAAAATGTCTAGCACCTTGTTCAGATGGTTGAAGCTGTTCAAAACAATGAAGATTACCACACTTAACAATAGTGTACATCCAGACCTTCAAGGGAGTGTGTGACATGTTACGCACTCCAATTTTCTAGATGCAACTGCTTCTTCGATATGCTTGTCTTTTCTCTACTTCTAGTCCAGACTGGGTCTGCTGACAATTCCTCCCACAACCACTCTAAAGGGTCATCTCTACATTTAATTGTGATGTGTTGCAAACATTGTATAACCACACATCCCTCTTGCTAGCTCAGTAAATCTAATAAAATCAGCGATAATGATGCCACACAAGTTTCTCCAGGCTTCAGGTAATTCATGAGTATGTCAACACTGAGAGCTTATTGCAGTACTGTGAGCCATCCAGCCAGAGAGCGATACGAGAGGCAGAGGAGTAATATACACAGATGTGTCCCATCGTGCATTTCACTAAATATATCGATGGCTCATCCTCTCAGAGACACAAACTCAGCTATTGCCAGGCCGTGTCCCCTCCTACGAGCACTTCTCCCCTTACAGGACCTCACTGCAATACTCCTCCCGAGTTAATATCAACATTTCGCATGCAAGCATTTTTGAACAGACAACAATTTTAATAAATATAAGCTGCTTTTCTGATCTGCATGTTTGGGGAATAATACAATGTGTGTTCTGTGCATTCCAGGAAGAGGTCAGTCAGGGAAATAACGAGAGATTATGAGAGACAAATGTGTCCTATTACTTGTGTCATTTTTAGCCAAAAGTAAACATTTGTATTTGTTGCAGTGGTCATTTAGCAAATCTTCTATAAACATTATTGTTTTGTGGATGTGTGTGTTTATGCAGAGCTTAAGCCAAACCACAAATATCCGTCTTGTGTTTCAAGATGACGTAAACAAGGGTGGAACAACCAGGTTTCTAAACTGCACTGACGGTCATTGTCACCTCAGTGTCCAAGTCCCATTAGCTCACCCGCAGTGACCTGGCCTTTGTGCCAAGTCAAGCATTCCCATGTGAGCTGGCTGCTGTGTGGAACAAGCCAACACTCACTTCTAATAATGCAGCTCGAACGATGTACGAGCAGCTAAGTGAATTAAAAGCTACTTAACCTACTCATACAGCCAATATTCCTATTTTTTTATATTCATTTATGTATTTATTGTAATGGCCAACAATGAAAAGGAAAAACAAAGCAGTTGCTCTGTATTTTACAGCGCACCTCAATTAATCCATTGACTCAAGGTGAGTTAGTTATTATGCTCTAAGTAGAAGAAACAACGGGTTCGTACAAAGTGCAAGGCTTTTCAGTATAACTGGACTCCAAAGGAAATCTTGGAAAGGGGGTTATGACAGTATTTAATTTAGAATACTCCGAGAATAACAGCACAATACGGTGTGAAAACGTTTACATGCGTCATTGTGTGCAAGTCTAAAAGTAAAGGACACCAAATACTGTAGACCTCGTGTGGTTTTGGTACTTACCGGTATCACACACGACATAACACCCGACCAGGAGCAAAAGCACAATCGGACCGTAAGCTTGTCCACGCCGCATCCGAAAAGCGAGCATCATTTCCGCTTAGACTGCTGCGAGGCGTCCCAGGGTGCGCACACGCGTGGGTTGGCCACACCGAGTGTCTCTTGTCCAGAAAAGAGTTGTAGGAGAATATCAAACAGAGCCCAATCCCACCATGAAGTGACAGTAAACGTATCCGCTTAAACCGCTACAATAAACACGTAACGGCGTGCTTTCCCTCCAGCATATAACTTGGACAAAAAAAAAAACAAAAAAAACGATAGCAATGCAAAATGGAAATATTCCCAGCAGTTTTCGTGTTCTGGTGCGATTAGATTGACAGCCACAAAAGACACCTTCAAGAAAGTCACTAAAAAGTTTGACCGCGACTGAGGGATAAACTGATGCTCAACAGAAGATGTTGCAGACAAAACAAACAAAAAAAATCGTTAAAATAATATTTTAAAAAAAGAAATATATAAAAAAAATACTCGCTCCGACAAGATCGAGGCGCTGCCAGATAGCCCTGTTCAACGCAGACTGTACAGCCGAGTCTGCTGGAGGCACTCTGGACTTGTTTCCGGTCCTCCAGGTGTAAACAAGAAGACCCAAGGAACAACACAAGCCGGACTAGCAGCCTCCGCCTAGCCAATCACGTTGCAACCTCCTCCTCCTCCTCCTCCTCCTCGTCGTCTTCATCACATTGATGCCTGAACAAGTGAATGGAAGTTCAGAGCAAGCGACGGAAAAAGAGATTGCAGAGGAGCAAGAGAGAAAACCCGGATCCACTCAGGATTCACCAGGCTCACCTATCTATCTATCTATCTATCTATCTATCTATCTATCTATCTATCTATCTATCTATCTATCTATCTATCTATCTATCTATCTATCTATCTATCTATCTATCTATCTATCTATCTATCTATCTATCTATCTATCTGCACTTCGTGGTCCTGCAGCCTTGATCAATCATAAATCATCCGACTCCTTCTTATTTTCTGTCAATCCACTCTTCTCCATCACAAACGTACCCCCAGTGGCCACAAGGGAGCACCCTTTCATTAATGAGCCTACCCGTGAGGTATCTGACAATTCTCTTGGCGTTATTCAGTGCCAATCATATATGATGGGAGTTCGTGGTATTTAATGGGGACACCACTCGGATATTGAATTGGAAGAGCAGTTCAATTCACACGACAAGGAAGAATAATTTATAGAAGTGCACATGATTGTGAGAAGAATTTATTTCAGCCTGGAGGCTGCATGTCATGAATGATGATGATTGTACAAGTAGTTTCATGAGTAATTTATATCAAATATTTTTAAGAAGACTGAGCTTTTTTTATTTATTCATTAAAAATTCAACTTGAATCTTGTAGGACAGACATTGATGTACACGATTTTTAGACACCTATGTCTAAATAAAGTTGACATTAAAGCTTTTTGCACATCATGGTACAGTATTATGCAACATTTCTAGGTAGCAGGGTTATTTTTGTGTTCATGAACATGCTCTAGCATTTTCTTCCCAATGCAGTAACGTTGGAAAAGACAAAGTACTGGTAGATACATCATATGTACATTTAGAAAATGACAGTTGGCAATTGTGTAATTGCCAACTGTTTTGAACCATTTCCACAACACTGTAGAGGCTGTTACCTTTGCAACATTAGCCTGAATATATTTTTAAACATGGGACCAAAATTGGACAACAAAAACAAAAACAAAAAAAAAAAAAGAGAGAGAAAAAAACTGAGCTTATGTTCCAACCACTCTCCAAAACGTTCAACCCATTTAACTATTTAATTATTTATTTTGGCTTAATCCTGATCATTAGTGAAAACAGCTCTGTTCCATGTTCACCGACTTTGGCACTGATGCAGAAAAATAAAAATTGCGTCGAGTCCACAGTCCAAAAACTGCAAATCGCTGACTACACTGTGTTACACAGCCGTGCTTGGAGCCAATTCGAAAAGTTCAGGGAATTTGCCACCACAAGAAGCAACGGTTGTTCATCAGACTGACACCCCATGGGCGGAAGTAATAACAAACAGGAATGTTGGAAGGACATTCCTCATAAATGACCTGCCATAGCTTTTGTGTGGGACTCGTTGAGCTTTCTCTCACTTTTTATCCAACCAATGTTGCCAAAAAAGCCACAGAGCTGGTTACACCATCTGCCTTGCATGTGAGATGTGTGCCATTGCTGTTTCATTCTTGTGAAGCGATACCAAAATAGACTTTTGTTCAGTCAGAATAACCTGTAACACCCAAGGTTGGGAAGGAGTGTTCAGTGATCCCTAACCACAAAATCAATCTTCATTTTTTATGTTTCATGGTAGTCAACAAAATGTAACAACAATTTCACGGGGTAATGGTGATCTGCAAAATCAGTGATAATT
The DNA here is from genome assembly GCA_901007745.1 of Hippocampus kuda. Taxonomy (NCBI): domain Eukaryota; kingdom Metazoa; phylum Chordata; class Actinopteri; order Syngnathiformes; family Syngnathidae; genus Hippocampus; species Hippocampus kuda. The sequence continues at coordinate 16,812 of CAAKHF010002782.1, forward strand.
TTACAGTTTGAGCCCTGCGAGTCCCAGGCACTCGCTGATCAGAAAAGTATGAGTCCCATTATGCATTTAGAGAGTCCCAAATTTCGAAAATGGTCTACTTATTCAATTGCATAGGATAATAACACTAAAACAACAATATACATTGATAATAGGTTTATTCCTAATAAACAAATGCTGTAAAAATTTTAATAATTCAGGCACACAAGATTTGCTGAGAAATAGGTTCTTATTTCATCCCATGGTTCAGTCTTTGAGTTCATAAATTCTCCTCTCTTTACTCTGCTTCCAATGATGCAAGGCTTTCTCAGAGTCAACTCATTATCGCAAAAAAAATTATCCAACTTTAGCTGCGTCCTCTGTGATATCTCCACACTAAATGTTCGCAACACTTGTTTTAACGTTACACAACTTGGCAATCGTCAGCCGATCTCGCCAATCTCGTCTCGCGAGAACGGAAATCTCGTCACGCGAGATTACTTAATGAGAGATCAAAACAACAATGGCGGTGATTGTCAAACTGCGATCATTGCTGGAAAAAAAGATGTGCCATCGTTGTTTTTTTTTGTTTTGTTTTGTTTTGACTGAGAAATTTCCTTGTGTCCCAAAAACGCACATTATTTGGAACTGTGCGCCCTGCGGGAAAATTATGCGTCGAGGACGCGGGACGCAGAGGTAACGAGATAGCTGCAAAGTGCTAACACCGATGTAATAATTAACTTACTGTACTTGGGAAATTGTTCATATTGGAATTTCAATTTTGTAGAAAAAGTTTGTGAAATGACCTTTTCTGTTCCAGTATGATTATGCCCCAGCGGGAAAAGCAAGGTCACTAAAAGTGTGCTTGGATGAGTTTGGCATGGAATAACCTGAGAAATTCCACCTCCACCTTTGAAATGAGCAAAAAAAATGCATTAGACATTGAAATAAAGGGTGAGAAGGACCACGACTGAAGACCTAAAATCAAATGACAGTAACTGTCTTGGCTGGTGGTGATATTTTTCTAATTTAAATAGTCAAGGGCACTTAGTGTTTAAAGCAAAATGGGAGAGCAAAGCTAGTGGGGGACATAACCAATGTGTAGAGAACCTTAAAGGCTATGTGGAAAACAGCAATTATTAAGAGGATAATGGGTCATTATAAAGGGCTGTTTTCTATTACAGACACTCAAGTGCATCGTATTGTAGGCTTGACATAAAAGACTGCAAACTGCATATCTCTGAAAAGCAGAGGGGCTCTAAAAATAGGAGAGGTGTTCCAGAAGACGCGATAATTGAATATTATTTTCAGGAATGATTAAGTTGACCTATTCAGGAGACTAATTATTTAAAAAAAATTTTTTTTTGCCGCCCAGAGGAGAGCTTGTTTAATAGATTGTGGTTGAAGTGAATAAGACAAACAAAAAAAGGCACCAGCCTTCAGGCTTTGGGCACACCACAAAGACTTTTAACCTTTTCACAAGTGAATACTGCCACAGACAATAAGCTGTTTTATGGATTTGGTGTCCTGTATCTCTTTCTTAAAATGTGGTGAAAGCTGAAGGTCAGCCTCTTAGTTTCAGTTTTATTACACACTTTGGATAGTGGATAGTGGATAGTGGTGGTAAATCTGTCCTGTATGTTCACGCAAGTGTACATTGATCACAACATAAGAACACCTGAAAAATCTCTGATGCCAAATACTGTACTGTATGTATCAAAATATGTCACTTATAATTAAATCTGCCAGGGGAGGGGTTGATGTGAGGTGATTGTTCTTGTAGATAGAGTACAGTATACTAGACTTACATGATTTAGCTACATGATAGCATGTTTGTATTTATCTGCTTCTATGGCCCCCATACAGTTATGAAATGTAAACCAGCTCACCACGATGAACACAAAATAATTTTAACACTTCTCCACTATCAAGTTTCTACGAACCATGACTTTGAAGCTAAACTCTGTGAATATCTGCCATTTTCAAGTGATGGAACGCTAATGTCCAAAAGTTGGCAGAGTTGCACTGAGTTTTGCTGAATGCGCAGTTTGGCGTTGGAGAACAGAATTGCTCGCATTAGCTTCAAATAAGTGCTACATATCTGGCCAATGGAATTTGTAGCTATTACCTGCGCCACAGATCTGGTACACTAATTTGACAAGTCGAGTTTGGCGTCTTGGTGATGATGTTAAAATACAGTCACTGCTGTCATTATGGGGGCATGTGCAGTGCAGGTAGCTCTCACTTTTGTAGAGTTGGAGCTCAACAAGTAAGCACCCCTTAGGTCCTGTCCTTGTCATCATGCTAATAAAAGCTGCAGTCCAAGCAGTGGACCATTTGCATGAGATCAGACCACCCCTCTTGACTGAATCATTTCAATCAGGGTGCTAAAAGTGGAAGTAATGTGCTGTCATTCTTGATACTTTGGGGGTTTTGAAAAATCGTGGAGAAAAAAAAAGCATAAAACGGGATGTCCATTTGGATTCAAATAAGAAACTAGCGTTTGAAGATAGTGGAACTAGCCCTTTGAACGTTCTAATGTTGGTATCTTTTGTCGATGGCTGCATATTAGTGTATAAAGTTGTCAGTGTGTGTTTTTTGGAAGTGTGTGTGAGTGTGTGTGTCTCCCTGTCACTTTTCATTGACTTCACCTGTCCTCCACCCGTGTAATCCCTGGACACACCTGGACCCGTTGGCTACAGGGCTTTTAACAGATTGCATGTGTCACACTTAGGACAATTACTGTGATTGTTGCCCTAGAAACGTTGCTGACTCCCTGCCTTGCAGTGGAGGCATGCACTGTGATACACGTGTGTATTATTATTATTATTTTTTAATATAATCATAAAATAAAAAAAAATAATCCTTTCACTGCAAACAAAAGGGATACACGTGTCTTAATTTTTCTTTTTTCTTTTTTTTAATACAAAAATGAATGTATTTATTTATTTATTTATTTATTTATTATTTATTATTAATCCTGCACTGCAAACAGCAGCAAGTGATTGCTGGATATTGTTCACGCAGTGGCGGACCCTCAGGGCCAGTAAGGCCTTCTCTGCTGGCCTAAACATTCATACAATAACATAAATTTAATTCATGTTATTTTATTTTCATAAATATGTAAACAAAATGATTCTCTGTATTCTTTACGTCATATTATTTCCACTTAGTCGAGTGGCTTTCAATGTTATTTTAAATAACATTATTTTAAATAACATTGAAAGCCACTCGATAAATAATTTATTTATTTTGGTAGAGATTTTAAACAATCATATTTCAGCTAGCTTGTGTTGCCAGGTAAATGAAACTTGCTCGGGGCCTTCAGATTAAACAGAGCAGGCCCCTGTGCGCTGGAAATGAACGGGCATAGGGGCCAGCTAGAATGCCGTACATCGAGACTGGACGTGCGCGTTCGGTGATTGGATTACCACCTGCTAGAGGGCGCTATCACTGCATTTTAACCCAAAATGGCCGAAGAAGAAGACGTTGATCTGGTTGCAGAACTACTTTCCACACAATTTTCAAGACGGAATTTCCACGAAAAGCTAGATATTGTGCGACGAGGTCACCCAACTCCTGCGCTAGCTAGCCTATCCCAGCGAGGAAAAGGATTTGTCCGTTATTTTCAGACGAGCAATAATGAACGGTACCCGTGCTCACAGCTGCTGACAAACGCTGCAAATTGTACTGCTGGGAATGCCGATTGCTTGCAACGGACCGATTTGGTGTTTGGAGCCACGCTGGATTTACCCATTTAGTTGTTTTACCAAGGCAACAAGGAAACATCAGAGCACGGCTGGGCACTTACAAACTACGGTGCGTTTAAAAACGTTTGGGGACACTCGCGTAGATGATGTGCAGCTCAGTGAACAGGCACTACATTGGTGAGTAAATTAATTTTATTTTACATTTCTTCTTGTTATTTTATTTCGTGAGTATTAATGGTCACGAAATAAAATGACAAAGATACAAAAATGTATCAAATAAATCTGCTCACCTGCAATTTATAATGGCGCATTGTAGTCACCTTCGTGCACGAAAGTTCGTTCAATCTCAGCTGCTCAACATTTTCAGTTATTTGCTGTTGTTTCGCCGATTTTCAAAATGCAAATGATCTGTTTACTTTATTTTCAAAGAATAGTTTGTTTTGTTATTGTTTGGTTGGTGTCTTATATGAAACTGCGACATTGCCCAATTTATTGTACAGACTTAGTTTAAGATCACACAGCGTAATTTGGGTGGCATTTTATTTAGTATTTTTAAATCATCTTTTTATTTTTGACAATATCTATAAATTTAGTTTCCTGCTCATAATTGTGAATGCATACTTGATGGTTTTAA
>CAAKHF010002785.1:7412-18554 GCA_901007745.1 Hippocampus kuda
AGAGAAAGATGGATTTATAGAGTAAAAGAAGAGAGCAAATCAAAGTGAGTGAAAGTGTGGTGGAATCACCCAGGAAAGTGAGAAAAGTATCCAATGTCTGGTCTTGTGTGTGCCAAGGGAGACTCATTTCCCTCTGGAGCCTTCCACCTGAAGTCTGTAATAGGATTTTCCAGATTGCAGCAGGTAGACTGTGAGAGATCTTTTTTCATGGATGCTCACAGGTAAGGGTTTATGCCGCCCAAAACACAAAGCATTTCTCAAATGCCACTTCTGACATCTCCAACAAACTAATTGTCATCTCCATTTCTGGTAAGCCCTGCAAGTATGTTATGACATCCATGGTAACATATTTTGGACAGCTTCTGATTGGTTCTCCTCTCCTCCCAGTTCTCCTCTTTGGCCCTGAGTGATACTGGGACCTGCTCCAATCCCCAACTAGGACACACAGCCATAAATCATCTTGCTGGCACAAGACTACGCTTTCTGATCTGCATCAGAGTCCTTTAGGGGATACAAACGTCTTCTTTTTGATGATGTTGACTAATATTACAGATTTTACAAAGATTAAGGTTAAGAGAGCACAGTTTCTGTATATTATTTAACAAAACAATTATGACTACCTTCCATACAGCTACAAAAATAAAACGATACCTCTTATGACCCGCAAAAGTCTTGACGCAACTTTCCACTGTACCTTAATCAGACCCTTGAGGCCAGGGTTTTATTTGTCTGGAATAAAAAATTCTGGTCAATGCCCCATTCAAAATTGTAGTGTCGTCTGCCTCTCACCCAAACTTAGTGGGATAAAATCCTACTACACCCTTGAATGCAGTAAGTGGAAGGATGAATGGATGATTTTTGGAGAGAACTTTAGGGGCTTGCTCAAGGGCACCTTCCAAGTAGTGTTCATGTGCGAAATTGAGCTTGCCCCCACATCCATTCTCAGTTCGGAGTTGCTCTTGACTCCTAATTCTCTATTCCAAAGGCAAGTCCTGACTCATATTACGATGCCGCCACCCCAACAGGCTTTTGTTCGCCAATGAGCTTTTACCTTAAAAATGTTCAAAGTGATTTTACAAAATGTCATCTACACACCTAAAAAGTCGAAAGCTCATTGGAAAGTGGGGTTTCAGTATTCTCCTTGAGGACAATATAATTGAACTTGAGAGGGAAACAGGCACTTAGCATGCGTCTTTCCATTTGTGAGACAACCAACAATACCTTTTTCCAGCATCTGCTTGTTGCCAAGATAACCAAGACATGCTTTTAGAATTCATTTGGCCGCAACTAAAACAGCTTGACGACAAAAGAATTGGTGATAAAGTGATGCAACTCTCACCTAAGTATGAGGCTTAATTCACTTTAAGTTGTGTCCAGTCTCTTAGTTTCTATTAAAATTTGAATCCCTACGGGATGCATCAGCTCTCAGTCAACACAATGGTGCAACTTGGGGATTTCACCACTGTTACCATGAAGAGTCTCGCCAAAAGTGGCCTCCCCTCGCTGCTTTACATTCCACATTTCAGCCAGTCTCCATCGTCCCTGTGTGTTTGGATGGCGCCGCCACTCTGTCAGAGTGTGAGGGACTGCTGTTTTTCTTACAGGCCAGATCAAGACAAGGGATGGGCCTCGGGGGGCTTGAGGATGTGAAGCTTTTGACATGTCTCGTAAATCTGGGGTGTCCCATCTCCACTGCCCGATCAGTGCACAGCAATGAGAACAGCAGTGAGGCGTGATTATGAACATTCCTCCGGCTGTTCTCCCAGACAAACCTCTGGGTTTTGCGTGGAGATTTTTTTGCAACTCTTTTCTGACTAGTGATCCGTTTCCCTTTCCACTTAAATCAAGTCCGGTTAGATCCGTTCCCAAATCCCCAATTGGCATTTGAAATATGTTTCTGAAAGGTGTCTTAACTAAAGTTTATTGTTCACAGTTCATTATTGGATGTGGACTAAGGCCCCCCCCCCATGAGATGTCCAGAGATGTACTGTAAATGTGAGGGATCCACTGACCAATGAGCACCCTGAGCGGTGGATGGTTTGAAGTCGTCACAATCTCTGTGTTGATAATTCTCATGTCTGCCAGCTCTATGATGCTGACTCCTTACATTTGTCCCAAGTGTAAGGTTATTTTACTCAAAATGCAGCCAACCATTTTGTGTACTGCCTTATCGTATTCAGGGTCACAGGGAAGTTGGAGCATGTGCTAACTGACTTAAAACAATAAGCGGGGTGTACCCTGGTCTGATCACTTTTTGCATCTTACTGATTTTGTGTAATTGTTATAAAAAGTATTTTTCTGTCTTGTTTTGAGAGAGAACATGAACTGAAGAGGGCAAAAAAATGATGACGATGCAGTTAAAAGTTAAATGACCATAATTTTTATTCTTTACTCTATTCCTTGTTTTTTTACATTATGCACAACTCTCATTTATTGTGCAATAATGTAATTGTATTTACATTTAATATAATGTATTTGTTAGCTATTTTGATGCATTTTTATGCCTGGAAAAACATTTCTGTCTGAATTTTGGGTGGGCTTCGAACGGATTAGGGCATTTACATGGAAAATGTGTCTCTACTTACAACATTTTCTAGTGAAGATATTTCTTCCAGAACCAATTAATTTCGTAAGTAGAGGTACCACTACATACCAAAAGAAATAAAACTCCACCCACTGGAGACTGCCCTTTGCGCTACAATTGCACTGGGCACTAAACGAGGGCCCACATGTCCAAGTAGACCAGAAATTTAGTATAATCAGAAAGGCAACCAGCAGTTACTCATCAACTCTATAATTTTGATGAACAAAAGACAATTTCAATTGACAGATAAACCAAACCCACAACCACGAAAACATCCTGGGCCTCAGTTTGCCCATTGTGTCCTTCTTCCTTTGATCCAGTGAGCCACGTAAGCAACGTTCACAAGATTTTTCACCCAAATGGAAATGCAACCTGTCACTTTACGCAGCCTCCAACTGCTATGTCTGTCCAATCCGTCATCACGCACAGGCAGCCCTGCAAATAGGCCTGCCACTCTCACTGTCATCTGAGTAACGGATGACCCGTTACCAGTGGGTGGGGCCAGACTACACTCAGGTCCACTTTCACCCCTCTTGCCCTTAACCATTTTCCCCAGTTGTCTTCTCAAGGCTCTCCCTCTCTGATGGTACTTGGCACAGTTCTTTTTATAGCTTTATTGGCACTCTTATTTTATTTGTATGCATATGCAAGACAGGCTACTTGGCCTCTAAACAAACACACACATCACGCATCAATCCCAAATCATCACTCGAGAGCAGTTTTATAATAGGAGCAGACCTGTGGTGAAATAAATTGTGTCCTGGATTGGTAACCTAACAGCCATCATAAATAATGTAGACCTATTTGAAGGCGAAGATGGGGCATTAGAAGCTATTAACACTGTAAGAGCTGGGCTATCGATCAGGGGATGTCCCATAGATAAGAATAGAATGATGTCATGGTTATTTATAGGGCTTTTTGATGGGAAGGCCAGAGAGGAGGTTTCAGGATGACTTAACCATTTTTGAGGAGGGGGTGCATTTTGCCAACAATGGAAATTAACAGAGTGGCTGAGGATCTTGGCGAGATCTAGTCATGAGATACACCACAACGTTCAGCCAGAAATAAGCTCCGGGATCTATACTCAGAAAGTAAAGACAGTGTGTCCAGCCAAGGGTATTGTCTTTGCATCCGTACACATCTTAAGCATGCATACCTAAGGATACATAAGCTTCTGGTGTGATTAGGGCCTATAAAGTGTCATGAGACAGAATCGCTAAGAGGCAAAACAGTACATCTCTGTCTCTCAGCTCTATAAAACATTGGTGCTACACTGGGGCGCTATCAAGTGAGCCAAAGGCCATATTCAATAGGAGTCTGAGACACAATTACCATTCAGGGATCACTTTCCAGGGCAATGTAAATACAAATGAGCTTCTGGTGTGTCAGAAATGGAGTGAGAAATATGAGGTTCAGAGTCTAGTTTCTAGACTCTCTACAATCGATTCTCAAATGAAAATATCAGTGCTGATACGTTGCCATTCGAAGTCATGCGGATCAACAACAACACTGGTTGAAAGTAACTCATCTATTGATAGTTTGTCTAAATCATATCTATCAAACTCCTGGCCAGCAGACCACATCCTACTATGTAATTTTAGGACCATCATTTCCACAAGAGTTTAATCTACAATCAGGGCACCACATCATTCCCACTTCCCTTGTAGTTTCAGTCGTGCGACTGAGGATGCACACTCGGTTATTCTGCATTAGTTTGAAGCTTACATTGACCAACATGCACTGACAAGAGGCTGCGGGCGGCTCATCACCCACTCCATTCAAGAAGTCCAAACATGGGTGTGGTTTACGAGCTCCTTAAATGAGGCTCTTTTGCTCATTTCAAAGGTCAGGTGACTAGAAATGTTTGTGTTTTATTAAATGTTTTATATATGAGCGGGAAATCAAAATTGTTTTGACACTTTAATTAATTGATTCTTAAAAGTAACACTGTGGTAACATAAAAATAACACACGAGGGATGATTGTATTTGTGTCACATATCTCTATTCATTTATAGGTTTAGAAATAAGAACTTTTTCCTAGCTTTTTTTTATCTTTTAAGTTTTGCAGCCCTCTGAAACAGACTCATATTGAGCACTCATTTTAATTGCATTTCGAACAACAGTGTTGAAAGGTACAGACACGATGCATAAGGAACATTTCTTTGCTTTAAAAATGCCTCAAGGGAGTGCGCGTTTCAACTACAGGAGTGACTCCCAAAGTGCAGTGAGGCGTAAAGGGAAACGAGAGTTAATGCTGGCCGCACTCCACTGTGTTGTTTTGTCACCAGGCCTTGAGCAACAAACATTATTGTGAATATTAGTTCAGAAATGTTGGCAGCCATCCAGACACCGCAGTGCATGTGCAATGGGGAGGCTGCTTGGACACAAACACATACGTACCCCACAACAAGATGTGTGGAGTCTAAAGTCCTGCCCAGCCCTGATAACAAGTCGCAGCTTTTAAAAATAAGCGTGCACATATGGCTGTTTGATGTTCTCCTCTGCTTATCTCTGCTAACTTCAAATTCTCTGAGAGTTTCTCCTGTGAGATCAAGTTCAGTTGCTAATCTACTTGCTTTTGTTTTTTGGTAGTTTTTTTAATGAATTATTATTGTTGGGGAGGCAGGCGGTGAGGTGGGTGGGGGGGGGATTTAGCTGCTTACTAAAAAACTCACAGCTATGTTCCTGCACCAGTGGTGTTTCCAGTGGCCTTCTTTGTTTGCTGCTAATGAGAAAGTGGTGGCGAGGCCATGAAAAGTCAACTAAAAACTCTGCAGGACTTGCTTAGCTTTGAAACACTCAGATTGTTGCCTTCTTGTCAATAATTAGTTCGCGTGGTTATGCAATTCCATTTCGTGGAAGATCTGGATGAAAGTGTGAATCATGCATTTCCTCATTTTGCAATTGTAGTTCACTTTGACTGGAAATAGAATGGTGGAGTCAAAACTGTAGTTCGTGGCAAACCACCTGTGATTGCTTTCCGACCATTCCACGGGGTACCACACTCAATTTACATTCACATTCTGATACACATTACTGCCACCTATAGGACAGGAGTGGGCCGGTGTCAGCAAGTCAACAAACTGGACAGACCGTTGTAGGATCAGCCGTAGGACCAGATCATGCATATACAGTACTCACTTTCTAAATGTTGACATTTTCCAGAGCAATATGTCATTCTCCTGACTCGTGGGTTGATACCCTCAAAGTTACTGACACGGCTTTTAAAAGCTTGTTTGTTCTTGAACAAGGTATAGACAGTTAGCGAGGAGTCCTATAGTTAGTCCTGCAGAGTAAATTAGTGTTGTGTAATGACGGTTGCTTGTGGATGATGCTACTCACCTGTGCTTCTGCAGCTTGGCACAAGGTCAAAAGAGAAATACAGGGAGTGCAGTTAACATTGATAGGGCACCTCTCTTCCAGGGAGGCAGCGGAGGGGGAGGGTGTAGTGCCTATTCAAGAGGAAAAGGGAAACACAATGCAAACGGGTCATTGCTGGGTCAGTGAAGTCCATGAACTCTCAGCTTCGAGATACAAGTGTGGAGAGGCAGGCGACTGCATCATGGTTGAACTGTTTCTGTTTTGCAGTGCTCTTGCAATTTTCTTGGCCAAGTCAGGAAAAGTTTGAGGGAAAACAGAGGATGGAAAGTAAACAAATATCTCGCCGGCCTCTTCCCAAGTGTCCATTTACAACTGTGTGGGTCTCTGCTTGACATCTGGAGATTGCTATGATATGCTGTGATGTACAGTAATAACAATCCATCCATCCATCCATTTTCTGAACCGCCTTATCCTCACAAGGGTCGCGGGGCATGCTGGAGAACTATTCCAGCTGTCTTCGGGCAGTAGGCGGGAGACACCCTGAACCGGTTGCCTGCCAATCTCAGAGCACACAGAGACGAACACAGTAATAACACACTTTAATTAATTTATTTCTTCGGTGTTTCCGCGTGTGGACATCTGCCCGCATTCATGTGAAATGTCTCAGACCTCCAACTTCTGTATTGTATTTTCTTCTATGCTTATGGGCTGGCAATTAATTGCGTCAAAAGGAAACAAAAGTGAAATAAATGCATGGAATGAATGAAGAGTCTTGCATATGAAGCCCAACAGAATGGGGAAGAGTTATGATGCGTTTTGTTCCTTGGACCTCAATCAACAGTAGAATGTCATGCAGAGATGTACTCGCGCTTACACTTGTGAGCCAATCACAAGCGCAATATATCCGTTTCAGTTGCATTCAGACAACCGATACAAGTGTGCGTGTGGGCATGCGCATTTGTTTCATGCGTCCATTCATCTGCGTACGTCGGGAGGGCCTTTTTTTGAGTGAAGACGTTTCAAGTTTTGGGCAGATCTCTTTGACAAAGCCATCACAAAGGTCATGCATCTCTAAGTATGTCTTTGACCTTTCACCCATGACCCCTTGGCCAGCCAACACAACAAAGCGCTGGGTGAAGGGTTACTATGGTAACACGACCAGTGGGTCAGTGAAGGGACAGATGGCATCTAGATAGTGCAGTGATTGCGTGGCACATTTAAACATGATGTAGTGCGAACGCCCATGTCTCACGCCTACGTACACCTGCTCTTCACTCAGATTAACTTTACAAGCTAGAATTTACTTCTCAATAAGTATGTTTGATGATTAGATATGGAAATAATACAACTCGATATCAAATCAACTGTATGGTAGAAAATCACATCATAAGAAAATATTTTATTGTTAATCCACGCATTGGAAAAAAAAATATCTAAACACAAAAAACAAAAAGTCAAGCTTGCTTTGGTTGCACTTACCCACGCCTTTACAGGCAATGTATGTTTTTTTATAGAACCTGCATTGGTTCCAACATAAAAAAATGAATATTCCAATTCTTAATGCAGGTGCTAAATGTTTCCTTTGGTTAGGTTTAGTTCAAATTACCATTTACACACTAGTCATATAATTTGGTGGTAAGCTCCAGAGACAAGAGTTCAAAAGCAGAAGTGATTATTTATTTGTTTTTCTTTTTTGGGGGGGGGGGGTCATTTCAATGATGTAATACAAGAATTTCAAGCCCAATGCAAATATGTGTGCAGTTCAACAAACAAGTGCGGTAATCAACTGCAGCTGAAATGAGCTCACCAACAGCGCTTGACATTGTTAGGTGTCTGCTTCACATCGGATGGTCCTGTAAAGCCAAAGCTGCCCTCATCCTCTCACACAAGCCCAGTGAGGATGAGTTGCTGCGCTCCCGGGCCTCTGTCCCAGCCCGACTTGCAGGAGGAGGAGGAGGGAAACTGGGGTTTTGTCTCTCACCACCCCCCCACCCCCCTTTGTTAGAATACCCGCTATAATAAATCTAGCTCTCGTAAATAGCCCATGAATAAAGGGATATTTTATCCTGTTTGGCACATAGAAAGATTTAGTGGGAAGAAGCAGCGTCGCCTCTTTTTCTGAACAACTACAAAGTGGTCACTCAGCGAGCCTTAAGAGGCATAAAAAGCCTACGGTAGTTCATTAAATATCCAGAGTGAAGATGGGACTGCTGCGGTGTTGATTTAGAGTCGTCAGGTGCATACATCGCGGTCACACTCGGGCCCCACCTCTTATCCTCTGTTTGTCCCGGCAAGGAAGAAACTGAGCATGCTGTGCTATTTATCGTCTGTGTGGTAGGAAGAGAGGACACTGGGAGAAAAAAGAGAAGTCCGGGGAAAAGTTTAGCCTGTTTCCCTTAGATGCACGTAAATCAATAAAAGCTCAAGGTCAATTTGCTTTCAAGGTCAATTTGGAGGGGATTCATTGAAACAAAATGTTGACTAAGAAAGCTCAGCATTATGATGTTTCTTTCCTTGACATTCACTTGTTGAGTGGACCTGGAAAGAGTGGTAAAAAAAGCCACAAGAGGCCATCACATATTGAAATGTATCATTTGATGGCCACACATTTCCCGTCAATCAGGAGAACTGACATCTCTGCATACATCATGGCAGTTTGATTTTCAACTTTAAAGGCATATTTTCTTGTTTTGTGCATTCTAATTTGGATGACATCTGACCACACGTGTTACACTTTATATTTTATGTGTATTTGGTCAGTGGGCTTGTCATCAGATGGATTCCAAAATGAATTGCAACTTGACTTGTCCCACTATAAATTATCACCAATTTAACGCTGTGCCACGAGGCACGTTCACACATGCACACAAATTGTTTCCTCGGCTGTTGGCTTTGGTTTGATCTTGTTGCACTTTTTTTTTTTTTTTTTTACAAGTCTGAGATTCTCACCTGTGTGACATTTACGGCTAAGCCATGGTGTAGAACATTCAATATTTGAGTCCACATTCTAAAGTGTTATGTCTGTGATTGGGCCATGGCTTGCGCAATGCTTTTTGTCCTGTTCAAATATTTAACACAGTACAAAGGAGGGGAACCCAAAATACTGTTATGGATTTGTATGATACGCAACACAAAAGAGTTTGATAATGCTGTCAAAAAAGGAGTAATATTACCTTTTGTCTCAATGAAAGTCGGAACAGGAGCAGAATTTGTGTTGAAGGTTTTTGGATATGATGATTTGGTTAATTTTTTTTTTTTCTAAAACAGTGATGATTCTCAACTGGTGGGTTGGGACACAAACGTTGTCGGTGGAGCTACTTTAGATGGAAAAGATAAACTATTGCACTTTCCTAAAATGAAGAGATCAGTGCAGTCGTCATGCTCCTTCTCAGTATCCTAATTAGGTTCTCCAAAATGCACATTTAGAATGTAAGAATGTGTAGTTACGGTTTATAATCTGATACACAGTACATATATCTTCAAAGGCTACATTTGAACATGTCCTTTACTGCTCTCAACTTCTGCAAAAGTGGGTCACGATTTAGCCCATGTCCGCGCTGAAACGAAGCTTTCTTTGGACAGATGACAAGGGGGCACTTGGCGATGGGTGGGTGAAGCTTCATGAAGCGTTGAAACATTCTTTCAAGTTGTGCCAAAACCATGAGCGTCTAACAAAAACAAACAAATTTGGCTTACTTCAAATGTAACATAGTTGGATTTGTCGTAGTTCTTAAAGTAATCATCGGGTTGCATTTCGTTTCAATACATTTTTTTTTTTTTATGACAACCTAAACGCGCACACTCTTCATTGAATGACATGAGACTGTTGATGATGTCAAGAGGTGATGTCATCTCTGTGTTTGAAAGGAAAGCCATATTTTAGCCACACGACAGCTTTTCTGACGTCAGCTAATTGGGGTTCAAATATCCGTTTTCCCAACCTTGTCAACGGGAAGACAAGGAAGTAAACACCAAAAGATTTATGTGAGGCTACTGAATAGCGTCAGTGAAATACAGTTGCATCAATAGATCATTAGAGCACAAACCTCTGCCATGGGCAAGCCAATCTGTTTCCGGGTTTTGCCAATAATGTCAGCTGAGTTAAAAAAAAAAAACACTGAAAATGTAGTGGTTTCTTCTTTGTCTCAGGCCACACCCCACGACAATCTTCGTATCTGTTTGAGTGGTCGTTTTGTTTGTTCATAGCTTTAGAGCGTTTTCGCCACTCATTTATTGGCGATTGAGTCTCATTACTGTACCGTACTAAAGAATTGCTGCACGATAAAGAATGGTTGGGATGCTGCTGTGGACATTAGCTAATGTTTTCAGCGAAGGGCAACATCAGGATAATTCAATGCCACTTGACACTCAAGTACAATTGTAGGACTTCCCAAATAGAATCATTTACCATAATATTCGTTGTATTCAGGAATGTCAAATTCCTTTCTGGCTTTGCAGTAACTCTCACATTTGGACATTCATTTTCCCCTCCTCTCTTTTCCTTTCAGCCACCTCTCGGGTGTCAGTATAACGATATGGGGCCTGATCAGTGGAAGCTGATGTCCTAATAAAGAAGTAATGAGAATAGATCTGCTGGCTGCCGGGCCGTCCTCGTGCCCCGCCGTGCCGCTGTGTTCGACCACTTATGAAAGACATGAGGGGGGAGAGCGTACGATGTGCTGCAGCTCTTAGCGCAAAGATAATATTCACTCTTTTATCCACCTCTCCTTGACAAATGGCTGTCATTAATCAGAAGCCTTGTGCGTATGTGTGCGCGGGCAGAGGTGAAGACTGAGCATGAGCCTCGCTCGCTGTGCGGGGAGGGAAAGAACGTGCACGTACCACTTATAATTTTAATACAATAGAATTATCTTGAGAATGTGGTTGCAGAAGTGTTGGAAAAAATAAATAAATGTGAAACATAACAGAAACATGGAGGCAGTTGCTTGCGCTCTCAGTTGATATCTTGGCAGTTATTGAGAAGGTTAGTGAAGGGCTTGTGTGTGAATGAATGTGTCGAAGCCACATCCAACTTTATCATGAGGGTAAGTCATTAATCATTACATTGACAGCATACACACAGACCAAAAAACAGACACTTGGCTACTAAACACACACACACACACACACACACACACACACAAACACACACACACACACATACGCGCGGACATGAGCCATAGTCTTAGACCTCCATTGAATTTGCTGTTTTAACAATGCTGTTATGACTGCATAC
>CAAKHF010002786.1:5185-23787 GCA_901007745.1 Hippocampus kuda
GAGCACAGGGAACCCCCATTTGACACTCCAGCTAAATGGTCCTGACTGCGCGCGCGTGTGTGTGTGTGTGTGTGTGTGTATATATTCCCCCACTTCCCGTACATGCAGTGTGTCAGGAAGCCCGAAGAACTGCTGATTGATGAGAGAGTTTGTTTTAACGAGCCCCCTCAGTGGATTCACCTTGAGAGGGATTTGGTTCCGCGCTTTGCGTGCCTTCGACTGCTGTCTCAACGTATCTGAGGCGTGCGCCATCACTACTGTGTGCCGTATGTGTGTGCTCCTGCCGTCTGTTTACACGTGTGAAGATAATTTTGCTCAGCAGGGAGGTTCTTGGATAGCCGAAGGGAGCGTGTGAGTGCGCATCAGCAAAGTGTCTCGATCTTATCTGGATTTGTTTTTGCATGTTTGGCATTCATGCATTTGTATCATGTACTTCCACACTCGATGTCGAAAATATCGTGTCCGTTTCGATGCCTCCTTATGACTTTTCAATGAGAACTGTTGTGACTGTTTGTTCCTCCTTATTGTTTGAGTTGCTTTGCGGTTGCTGGCGCTCGTTGATGCTTTGTATCTTTCTTCTGTCGTATCGTCTTGATGTCTCACAGTACGTGAACTTCGATTATTCAATGACAGATTGTCGGTACGTCGAGCTTTCTACCGGAATGTCAGCTCTTCTGTGTCTTCTGCATCCAGCCCTGCTCTGTGTAGTTACTTTGTGTTTTCATCGATAAAGACTTTTCCTTTTCAACTTGGCGTGGCATGTCTGCTCCTGAGTCCTAATTCCGCCCCCCACGTGACAAAAACATTTCCCCGTTTGTGATGCCAAATATTGACTGCCTCCTAAGGTCAAATGGTTATTTAGGAAAGAGACGGTTGTTTTGCGCCAAAACAAGCTCATTTTTGTTGAGCAGAGAATGTGGGCGCTGTTGGGCTGTCACCGCTTGCCTGGCGCGAGTTGTTTTTGTGACCTCACGGACAGTACGCTTACAGCAGATCCGGTTTTACTTTTGTACTGAGTGTAGGAGTGCATTTTACAGTTCAGAGCACTGTTTTACTTTACATAAGTTCAATTTGTATTTATCTTTTTTTTAACACGATGATTTGTAGTTCTACTTACACACACACACACACACACACACACAAACACAAACAAACAAACACGTATTATTTGGACGCTTTCATTACAGGACTCGAAGACAAGTTTTCGGGAGCAGGAAAAAAGTGCTTCCCTTTTTGGCCTGTAGGTGTCCCTAAATCACAATGCCACCACTTTTCCCTTCAGTTGAGAAGCCTCCTTGTTTGTCGTCGTTGACTGTGGACATTGTATAGGCGGAAGTATCTCTAGCCTGTAAGTCTTGTTTTGTTTTTGGCCAAATCTTCTTTTCCTTTCGGCTTTTCCCCCCCAAATAATAATAATAATATTCACATTTAAAACATGGTCTCTTTTCGATTCCAGTGATATCTCAAATGTGGGTTTCATGTGAATGAATGCATTTTGAATAAAAGATGACGTGTCGTCGTGCAGGCGTGTGTCGTGTTATAACGCTGCAGTGCGCACCCATTAGATTTGGGCAAAGTCCAAATTACTGGCCAAGCTGCCTGGTTAAATGTTGATTTTTGCTTGTTCGAGCAGGCTCTTAACAGAGAAATATATATTATTGTCTGGCGGAATTATTACGATTCACTTATGGGTGAATGATAAGCAACAAAAGAACACAATCCATAATTTTGTCTTGTTTATAAACAGCCGGCAAGCGCTCCCATTCACCAAGATCATGTTGGGTTTATCAGATTGTCGGACTGAAAATTAAGAAACACTCTGGTGCAGTAATCAGTAACAAAAATCATTAATGATTGATAATGCTTAACTTTGTGTCATCTTTAAGTGTGGGGGAGAATAAAAAGTGAATGAGGGATATTGGGAACACTCGCCACACTGCTATTTCTTTTGCAAGGTGGAGAAAGTTGGATTAAAAAAATTACTTCATGTGAGTATGATTATTTTTACACCAAAAATGGGTTGACGAGTATTACAGATCCAGACGTGTGAAACATATCTTGCTATTAAGATCGATTTCATTTTTGAGCTGAAGACTTGGTATGTTTTTCAGCATTCATGCTTGTAGTATTTTTACCCAAAGAGTCATTGTTTATGCTACATGCAACAAATTAATGTTCTCATTTTTTTCCCCTCGTTTGCCTAGTTTTGATTCAAATTTCATTTTACCTCAGTATTGCTCGTACTTGGTCGGTATTAATCAGTGTCAACTTAATTTCCCTCACAAAAGGAGAGAAGTCTGTCCCTCCAATCATGTGTATATTTGTATGCGGTGCATTTTCTCTGTCTTCTGAAAGCGCCATGGTAGATTTTTAAGCAAGACAGTACATTCTGTCGATCATCGGAGATCTAAAGAAGCGTGAGAACATTTTGGACGTGATGCCGAAACATTTAGAAGGATAACATGAATGTGGATTTGGGGTGAGACACTTGCATTTACTTATTCGTCACGGTGAGAGAAGAAAGCACAAATATTGGAGATGAGGAGCATCGTGGCTATTAGGAGCAAGTGGCTCAAAAGTGATCAGCATCTGTTGACCTATTGTTGGGACTTGTTTTGGATTTGGGGCAAGTGATGTTAACCGAGACAATCGCATAAACCACTATGACGTTTAGAACTTGATGTTGACTTTTAGCATGAGGAGGAGGAAGAGCCGCTCGCAGTGACGTGTGCGTGCATCGGGTGAAATGAGTGTGTCACCTTAATTGATTGAAATTGTGTTCTATTTGTGAATGTGCAGTGAGGTACAACTGGGGAAAAGGGGAACAAAAAGCCAGACTCCAGCTGTCGACTCAACAATTTTTCAGCCCATATGATTTTCTTCTCTGGCTAGAAATATGATCACACCACAGCAGGCTTCATTCATGCTCTTGTTTTAATGCGTATGTTCTGTGTCCATTCAGTTTTGGAGCTGTCCATTGTCAAGGCGTATATTGCCAAGCATTCGGGCCTCCTCTAAATTTTTTGAGGCTAGTTTCAGGTATTTTTGAAGATAGTATTTAATTGGGAGTGGGGGGGACTGAGCCCCGAGCAACTGTGATGAAGTGTATTCAAACCTTGGGACATGAGAAAACCTCAGAGTGAGGAAACAAGCAAAAACGTTCTCAAAGATCTGTGCCCCTCTCCTCAGATCCCAGCGAGTTGCTCCCGCGGTCATGGATGAAGAGCTGTCACCTCTGGAGTACCTGCTGCCCTCAGGTGCTTCCTTTCAAACCTCCGTCCTGTCAGTGCAAAACACACACACATACACAGCGTCAATAAAATCGCATTGAAAAGCAGATTCATCCTTTTTGTCTTGACCATAACTGGAATCCTTCTTTGCTGCCATCGCCTGAATGACTTTTGACACGTCCTGAAATGTTGCGTTGACTTCAAAATGGCAGCACATCGGACCATTCAACTTAGTCCCAAATGCTGCAAGGATCCACTTGAACTAAAACCACGTACAGGTGTTCAATAGGAAAATAACACCCATTAAACGGTTTTCCCAATGACTCACTTTTTGACCCAAAATGCACCAACATTAAAAATGCATGGGGAAGGATTTATAAAGGCTAACACAAATGTGGAAGATAAATGGAATACAGTGCGGCGGCGAGAGCTGCCGCTGTAATCTTTGGCCCATTAATGCTATTGGAGCCGTTGCAGTTTTACTTTGTCAAGGATGCAGACTTTCCCGTGAGTCCTTTGCTCCCCTGCAGATAGAAAAATGGCAATTGCAAATTAGGAGCTGGGAGATCTGCATTCGCAGTGGAGCAAAAGACGAGTGGAGGCAAGATGGATGGTGTTTGGAGGGAGGAGGCCAACTAGATTTGGGAACGGATTCATCCCAGGACAGGGATTTTGACAATGAAGCATGGGCAGTCTGCGACAGGAAGGAGGGAGGCGACAAGCTGACATGTTTTGGGGGGTTTTTCAGTGCTGATTTTAAAGACCTTTGCTGCCATGTAGTCGCAGATGGTGCGCTATCCAAGGTCACAGTATTCAAAGTTCTTACTGTCAGGCCACTTTTGTCAAACACATTCTTGTATAGAGCTGCAGAGTTTGGGGACAGATAGCAAGAGCCCCGTGTCAGAAATATTCACTATTTCACTTTGGAGCCCCCCCCCCCCCCTTTTTTTCTTTTTGTTTTGTTGAGAACAAGTGGAAAAATAATTGCTTACATCAACTCTACTTTAGGGAGTTTGTACTTGTTTAAATCAACAATACTGTACAAATATCACAAACGAGTTCTACTCAAACATGGATGCTCTCCTTCATGCTGTCCTCTTTGTCTGACTGCAGGCAAACAGAGGATCGGTTTGATCATCCTGAACCAGCCTTTGGATAAGGACTATCTTGACATACTGTGGAGTAAAGGTATAAACCCATTTCGGTTGTTCACATGAAATCTGCGTCCTTTTCACTCATTTGTGCCAGTCTTGTGGAAAGTGGATGTGGACCAAACACAAATGGGGCAGGGGGTGTCGACTTGATATAAACATGGGTTGGGAAATATCCCCTCGATCCCCAGTTGCTATTACCTGAATATCGCCCGGGTCACAATGACGATCACGGGTAGATCAAGTTGGAAAAAGCGGCATGCACCGCTCAGAGACGACCCCCCACCCTCCTTCGCAGGGACGTCATCTTCCCTTCACTTCCTGGTCTAAATCTCACTCGTTCTACGTGTTCTCACGAGATTATAGCCAGCGCTACTCTTAAAGAGACAGTGCTATATTTGTGAAACAAGTTCTATTCACGACCGAAGTTCAAGTATGGTTCACCTGGTCCCATTAAATTTGCAACTAAGCTTTCACTTATGAATGTTACGGATGGTTGATTGTGAGAAAAAAAAAACAGTCACATTTCTGCCCTGGAAGCATGATGAATTCAGTCACATCTTAACGACTTGCCAATTAGTGCGTAGCTCATATGCATACTTGCGTGTTAGCGGCTTATTGAATGTAGCCATTTGCAAGCGCCAGTTCTGCTGGAGGGCATTTGAATCACGAGGAAAAACTTTGACCTTGCTGCAGTCTCAAACATTGCAGCACCCGGGAGATCTGAAAGGACCACTTCTCTGGAAAGGCTCCACATTTGTTTTGCTGTGTGCTTTATAAATAATCCAAGGCACTTTATCAGAGTAAATGACAAACGAAACCCGGCACAGTACTGCACACACTTGCTCATTCTTTAGCGGGGGAACATTTTAGGGAAGAGAAAATGAAGCTCCAGGCTCTGTTTTGTTCATGTTGCACGACCTGACTTAAAAAGAGAAACTAATTAGACCTCTCGTTGTAATTCTTACAATACACAGATACAAAATATCTATTTTGCGCTGATTTTATTGTAGTTTATTGGCACGTCACGCTTGCTCAGTGGAACTCAAAATGTGAGCAGAACAGTCCACGGGAAGAAAAAAAAATCTGCCAGTCACATCGGATCAAACTTTGTATAGCATCAGGACCACTGTGAGATAGGTTCGACCCATCAAACACGCGATGTTGGGATGTGACAAGTTTGAAAATTTCTTCTGGCAAAGATAAGACATCGTTTCAAATCGAGTTTGAGAGAAGGTTGGGCTGAGATTTTTGAAGTGCCGCAAGCAATGATGACGAAGACGCTTTTCTTATCAGTTTTACTCCTGGCTCATGGGAGCATAAGATGGTCTGATGAGATGACTGCGATGCCGCGATCTCTTGCAGCTTGAAAGCGAAATCCTTTAACGCGATATGTCATGTATTTTTAATGGTGTTTATGGGCTAAACAGATGTTA
Organism: Hippocampus kuda; assembly: GCA_901007745.1. Lineage (NCBI taxonomy): Eukaryota > Metazoa > Chordata > Actinopteri > Syngnathiformes > Syngnathidae > Hippocampus > Hippocampus kuda. Next base: position 11,003 of record CAAKHF010002786.1, read on the forward strand.
GCGTGTGTGTGTGTGTGTGTGTGTGTGCGTGCGTGTCACCGACATGGCGGCACCGCAGCCAGGTCTCCACCTCCGGCGACCCGATGAAACACACACACTCACACAGGCACGTTGAGTCAACTTCAGCCTTGTGATGTGCTGCCCCTGGGCTCCCCTCATCACCTCTGGGAGAGGTTGAGCAGCAGGGTGCCCAAAAAGCTACTGGAAGGTAGAGTGCAGAATACCGATCAAAAGGGAACCTTTGGACGGGTGCCGGGTGCGATGTTGTCAAGTGGAACCAAGCTGCTTATCTTCCTTGCGCTAGTCTATCACTCACCCATCGACTTGCTTGCACTCAGACGCGGTGCAGCAACGTCATGAGAACAATCAGGGCAGGTGGCGCTCCGTGTCGGATCAAAATTGTGCATGCGTTGACCCCAACGGGGTCCGCGTCATCATTTGTTGATGTGGAAGAGCTTGTTGTGGGTTGGGCCTTTTACACGTGAGTCAGTCAAGCATCGTGTTTGCAATCAAGGATGTAAAAATGTGCCGTCAAGAAGAGCGCAAAGTAGAGAGGAGTGGAAGAATGTAGGTGAACAATCATTTCCATTCAGATTTGTTTTAGTTCTTCGGGTTAAAGGTGGTTGATAACATCATGCGTGTTATCCCATGCAACGCTCCGAACATAATGTTGGAGATTGCTTTGTGCGTATACAGTGGCCGGTTCGGTTCGTATCCCCCGCGAAGAGCGAAAATCCATGTTGCCGAGACACCCGTTGAAATGCGCTGGGGTGGGGTTTAAACACCAAAGGTTTTGCAAGATATACCACTGAAAAGTGCCCTTTTCCTGGCCCGAAACACGCTCAAAAGCGCGGAGGTGATTGTGGAAAACATCCACGGCCGAGACCTTCCACTTCCTGGGAATTACAGTCTCTTACCCCTTTTCCACCAAAAAACAAACTTGGTGTTCGTTTGGCGCCAGGGCCAGTGCTGCGCTTACAAAGAACGCGTTTGTTTTTCCAGCGTAGAGTGATGTCGTGACATCATCGTAAAGTGCCCAAACGTGACTGCTTACGTCAACGTTCACCCAAAAGCGCCTGCGCAATTAATAATGCTAATAATGATAATCATAAGAATAGCAGCCCTGTTGAATGATAATGAGCAATTGCGAACCAACGCAAAGTGCACCTTTGGCTATCACGACGACCCGGGGTACAAGGAAATGCCAGTTGTCTCGCCCTGTTATAAATGCACTCCTAATTCCAGACAGACATGGCCACGGACAAAGAAAAGCAGTCAGACGTGCAAGCGTTCACTCTCTTTTCGGCGCACGCTACAGCGACTTGCATAAGGTGCAAGTAGAAGAAGCAGAGCAAGGTCTTTGAAGTCTTTCCCTTGTGTGCACCCTAACAGCCCCGAACATAAAAGGGCTCTTCAAAAAAATGGTCTGCCTGTTCCATTGGAATTGAATAGGAGCCATGAAAGAGAATACATTTGCAAATAGTTTGCATCTTAAATAGAGGGACTGCATATCATTCATTAAAAAAAAAAAGAAAAAGAAAAAACAGCAAACATCCTCATTTGTCTGCTTTTAAAACCAGAACAGGTAAGAACTCCCTCATGTTGAAATATGTTGGAAATGAGCAATAAAAGTAAAATGCCCCCCACCCCCCTTGGTAAATATATTTGACTTCATAAAGTTGACTTTATTGTTAAAGTGCATTCCCAAATAACATCCTGGCATGGATGGAATTGCGCTGTTGCTCAGGAGCACAAGAGTCCAGACTAAAAGTGCCTTGAAATCAGCCCTTGTGCTTTTTGTCTAACCAGCAAGACAATGAACACGTCCACTCTGTTTTGACATCAAGGTCAACAATGGAAGCCTCAAGTCGGATTTCAATTCTCACAGTAGTTTATTGGCTTCACTAATGAATGGATGGATGCATCTGTTTTCTGTTAGTCATTGTTCAGTGTTTAAAACCAGGGCTTTTAGTCGACAGTGAACTCTCATTAAGCCCCTCGTCAACATTTCAAATTCTTGTTGGAAATTGTGGCTGTCACGTGGCAAAAGAGGAAAAGCATATTCCAGATTGTTATCAGTGCAAAAGCCAATATTTGTGCACGCCTTTTAACAGCACCGTGCCGAACGGTGTATTTTCTCATCCGGTGTCCTGCATGTGACATTCACGGTGCCATATCATGACACCGCAGAGTCCTGTTCACATCAATTGATCAAACTTTCATTTCCCTCATGTCTGTTTTTATCTTGCTGTCTCCGTGTAGCCCGAGTGACGGCGTGTGCTGATGGTGGCGCCAATCACCTGTATCACATCACCAGAAAAAGTGACAGGTCAGTCTGCCTGTTTTCTTCATCTCTCCCTCTGTCAACATCATCTTGATATTAGAACTATGCTGGCCAGTATCGCCTTAAAATTGCACTTTTTGAATTTCTTTGCCCTCCCAAAATGCTAATGGATTATTGTTCTGCTTCAAAGCAAAATCAAATTTAAATTCAACATTTTATTTCTGGATTTTGTATTGTTATTTGGTGGTGGGGGTGGGGGGGTTGTATTATTTTTGTGTCCTCCTCCTCGGATTTCCTTTATTTATCCTGAAAACAAACACAGGCTTTTGAACAAACCCGTCTTTTTGTCTGCATTAATTGGACAATTCTCAAAGGACTGTTTGACCTTCCTTCTTCTGTTCGGGTACACAGCAATTCTGCAATCAACACCTTTAAAACGAAGCCCAAAAGCTCACGTGGGTTATTAATTGACAAAGACAAAACAAACATTTTCGCTGTAATGATCATTTTTGTTAGCTTTTAAAGTGCAAGCTGCAGTTTCAGTTAGCTTTTGTTTCGAAAGGCATTGCAATTGGAATTTTATGTTGTTACTTTTCGTTAACTATAATAACCTTGATGCGAAAATCATACCGAGGCTGTTTTTGCACATTTTCACTCGAAATAGCAACTTATCTGGCTAATGGAAAACCGCTGTTAGCGCCGAGATGAATCTGGGGCCTCTGTGGTCCCTGAAGTGTTCAGGCTTCCACATTGACGCTTGAGTGTGAACCGTAGTGTCTGTTTTTTTAAAGGCTGGTGATGAAAATGAGGGTTCGACCTCTTGTTTTTTTGCAACCGTGATGGGACATGAGCAAGTTTGAGGTGTGTTTTAGTCGTCAAGGTCGGTTTGACACGGAGTCCCGCAAGATCTCATCCTTTATTCAATCATCTACATGATCATTCAAAGACATAGAGGTGGATGATTGATTGGTTTGTGTGGATGCACACTTACATGTCCAAGCACATTGATTGCATTTGAATAACCGAAAAATAAAACAAAAAAACCCCATCCAATTGCAATTGAACATCATTTTGGGGGTGCTGTTGTGTCGATGTGAGTGTGCAACAGTAAATGATAACTCGGCGTGAAATAAGTTTGCATGAAGGCCAGCACGCCGGGGAGGAGAGAAGTTCTCTCACATTTGTGTTGAAATTATTGCATAGCGATTTCCCACTGAGATGCTGCACCTGCAAGATTGCGTTCTGAAGGACAAACATAAATGGGATATTTCTGTGAAATGCAAATGACGGGAGCTCATTCTGCAAGAAGCACTGTCCTTAAAGAGTAGCAAGCGATCATTTGTGTGTCCCCCCGCGTCTGCCTGCGTGGAGTGGAAATTGTACAGTGTAACAAAATAAACGCTGGGAGTGGAAATTATACAGTGACATGAACACAAAGTTTGCAGAGCTATACTTGCTTTCATGACCTCTGAAAGTTGAAGCGGTTTCAATAAAATAATGCTTAGCGAAACACAAACAATATTGTTTTTTTGTGTTTTGATTCTCTCGTTTCATTCGTGACACAGTAGCTTTCTTGCTATTCCACATGGCATCATGGGATGTTACTCCAATTGATGCTTGCTCGCAAGGCTTTATTTGATAACAACATTCGGAGTATAGTGCATGATTTAATGATCTACGGTGCGCATGGGGCACATCAATCAGACGGCAATCGCTCGAATTGGCCACGTCCCTGTTTTGTTCCCTTCTAAGCTGAATCTCGAGTCCTCGTGATGCATCGTGAGCATGAAATAACCCCACCTCCTCCACGGTAATGATGTCTATGCAAGTACGCTTCACACACTCTCGCCTTCTACCTTGACTCTCAGATCTTGTTATTGACAATCCGCTGCTGATTTTACACACACGATACTGGGAATGTAAATATGGATCGACACGCCATTAGCTCAGCGTACTGAATCTGCCACACGTGATTGAAATGCGGCTATTTTGAGCTGCAAAGAGTTTTTGATGATAAGAAAGTGAAAAGCAATCAGGCAAGGCCAGTCTGTTGTCGTGGAGCGACTCAAAAGTGAAGATAGTTGCGTTTGATTGAAAATGCACCAATCCGTTTGTTGAATGCCCTTGAATAGTTTCAGCTTGACAACGAGAAGTGTGATCAATGATGGTAATTTACACGAAAGCATTTCCCTCAGTATCATCATCTGGCTAATTGTTATCATATCTCGGTAATAAAACCGTTTTCATGGCGCCTCATATGTTTGTGAAATAGTCTCCCCTTGATGCCTCTGGCGCTCCTCTGACTCAAGCCTTGCATCCGCTCCCATTTCTAATTGGAAAATGACATTTGTCTAATTAGCGCATCTCATCAAATCCTCAGCGGGAGGATAAAAAAAAGTCAAGAGATGAGTGAAGAGGGAGCGCATCGTGGCTGAATGTAATTGGACAGCTGTGTACGTGTGGATAGCAACATGAGGGCAGATGGTTGCTTCAGCCTCACTCCTGACTTCTTCAACCATGCCTGCACTTGTGTCGACAGTGCTGCGAAAAAGTGGTTGCCCTCCTTTCTAATTTGTACGGGGGGTTTTTGGATAGTTTCCCCACTGCAGTGTTTAAGACATTCAAAAAAATGTCAATCAAATAAACGTATGAAGCAGTTGTAAACGGCGCTTTCATTTGTTCATGAAAAAAGAAAGATATTCAAAAGCTACCTGGCCGTCTGCTGAATCGTGAAATAACTGGCATGACATTCTTTGGAAGGCTTAGTTCAATTTTCACTGGCCACAGTCAAGCCTGATTACCTCCAGATCTATTTGACTGAAATCGCCTCAAGAGAGCCCGTCCGAGCAATTGAAGCTGGCGGCCAGAAGGTCTGAAAATGCTGCAACAAAATGCTTCACGATTCAAAGAAAGTCACAAACAGATGAGAAGACCTCGTTCAATCTGGAAAGCGTGACAAAGCCATTCCTCAAGTTTTAGGACGACAGCAAACCACGGCGAGAGCCGTCGTCCACAAATGGAAGAGGAGATATAAAAACGTACGCACGCACGCACGCACGCTGCCCAACCGGCCATGAAATCGTGTTGTTTGGGCACACCGCAAGATAGCAGCCATCATGTTCCCGGATGGGCCGGCGGCCTCTTAGCAACAAACGCACACCTTGATGGAATCACACAGACGTGTTATCTGTGTGCCTTTGACAAACGCTCCTCTCTGATATCCGCAACGCTCCTCCAAGAGGATTTTGTGACCTTCCGCGCACTCGAAAGCAAAGGCGCGCCAGGCGCAATGTGACACATCTGTCTTCCCGTGGCAAATGGCCCCGTCGCTCGCCGCTCATATCAAAGTCCTGACACATGCCCCGATGTCCTCTGCACTTTGTCTCTCTCGTCTTTCCTCGACTCTGCTGCGCACTTGCTGTTTTTCTTGCGATCCTTGCAAGCTTTCTTTCTTCTGGAACTCATGCTCACTCGCTGTCCTTCTATTCAGCTTCCGCCCCGACTATATCAGTGGAGATTTTGATTCCATTACTGCGGAGGTCCGAGCGTTCTATGCAGACAAGGTGAGTGGAAATCGCCACACACCCACACTAGATGGATACGACGATTGAGAATTCACCTCTTGAGCAGTCAAACGCGAAGGGTTTGTGCTAGATCCGCGAGATGATTTTTTTTAATCTTACCAAAACATTTTTGGTGTCTTGGTTTGAGGAAAGGTTCTTCTGTGGGCGACCGGTAGCGATTCAATCTGCATAGAAGAGACAGAGTTTCTCGAGACAAATAATTGTTCCTTTTTGTTTTCTTTTTAATTGACGTCGTTATTTATTTTTTTGTGTGTAGGGGTGCCGTTTGATAGAAACCAGCGACCAGGATTTGACGGACTATACGAAGTGTCTGCTCATCATGGTGGAGGAGATTCAACAACGGAATCTGCAGGTGACAGTTTCACTCGTAGCAACATGGATTGAGGTGTAGGAAATGCAATCCTGCCAGGTAACAAAACCGGATCGTCTAATAAGTGCTGTTCCGTGACAAAAACATCAGTTGTTACAATGTTTTCTTCAAAATAGAAAGGAGCGGTTCGGATATTTGGCAGTATGACGATGTTTGATGATCATTTAAAAGGTTATACAACTAGCTTGCCCATTGCAAGAAAAAAAAAAAAAAGCAAATCGATAAATGCACTTTTTGTTATCTAAGATGCTTGCCCGTGCGTTGAATCAATCCAGAAGCCCGCGTGTTAGCGTAAGAAATAGGAGTCACGTGACGACAAGTGCACTTTGAGCCCTCCGCCTTGTGTCGGCATTGATTTCCAGCTTTTTTTTTTTTTTTTGCTCTCGCCTCCAGTCTTGTGCTGCGTGCGATGCCAAACTAAGCCAACCTTTTCCTGGCACCGACTTGAAACTAATGGACAAAAGTCAAATTCAGTCGAGTGACACTATTTATACTGCACTTGTTCTAAAATGACTTTGCAAAGATCTCCAGTGTCTTACCCTCGTCTCGGCTGATTTACACAAACTTCTGTTGGTCACTTGACATGCTTTTTTTTTTTTTTTTTTTTTTGCTGCAGTCTTTGTCAGTGTTGGGTAAACGCAGCCCAACATATGGAATCATGCCGCTCTGTGTAACATCCAATGCTGTATGTTCAGGTGGACGCCATCGTGACACTGGGAGGGTTGGCGGGCAGACTTGACCAGATCATGGCTACTCTCGAGACCCTCCATCACGCTTTGTCTATGACGCAACTCCCATTGGTAGTCATCCAAGGGACCAGCCTGGCCTACCTGCTCAGACCTGTGAGTGGATGACACACGCACGTATTGCTGTGTGTGTCGAGATACGTTTCTCCGCAAAGGCAAAATAGAAGTTGTCGTCACGTCTAAATCAGATGCAATTTGTCATCGATTTGACTCACTGCTAATAAGTGCAAATAAGCAACGGGAGGAATAGGGAGGGTCGCGTCGAAGACCACCGCATGCTAGTTCCCCACCGAACAGCACGCGCACACGGGCGAATTTGACGGCCTCTCCCAAATCTTTTCTGCCTCACTGCCGGTTTGCGCCTTCCTCTCTCTTTTAAATAATCAAAAGCATTCACACTTGTGATGGCCCACTTTGCTGTTCTGTATGAGATAGAGTGAGCCTTGTTTGATGCTCCCCGAATTGAATTTTCTCAATGCCAGGCACGTCCTCCCAGCCCTCCGTTGATTGACTTTACAAGTAGGCCGACATTGAGGGACACTTCCCATTTGTTTGCCTCTCTCCTTTCTCCATTTTCTCCTGTTTTGTTTATTTTCAAGATCTTCATGCAAGACTGCTAGCCTTCCCGCTGAAACCGCCTCACGGTTGAAGCCATCCTCTGTCATGCACTCCCTCGCTATTTCTTGTCACTATTCCAAAGGCGCGTTGTCATTTGCTGCTTTATACTTGGACACCTCCAATTAATCTTACTTCAGCGACGGTAAATGAAGCTCATTTGTCAACACAGCACCAATTTGCCAGCGACTGATGAACGCAGATGCCTGTACATGAAGGTGAGTGCGACCTTTGGAAAGCAAAAAAAAAAATTGCGCTAGTTGTTGAGTTTACATTTGGAATGGAAGCGGCGACGCCTTGCCGATCGGCAACCGACCATCGCTGCCTCGTCGCATCCTTCGTTTTCCCGATGACGTTTGGATTTAGCCTTCGGTGGCACGCCCACTTTGTGTCCGAGCGCCACACTTGACATGCGAATCTCGATAATCCGGTTGCGATCAATTCAGTCCGCTGAGATGGATCATGGAGAATATGGTACTCGATATAATAATGAGCGCGTGCGTGTGTGCGCTTCATTTTTGGATCGATAAATGAGGAAATGCGACTTGCCAAAAAGTACCGTGTTTGTATTCTCTCTGCAGGGCAAGCACACACTCGGGGTGAACACGGGCATCGAGGGCGATTGGTGTGGCCTTATTCCAGTTGGGGGGCCCTGCCAAACGACCACAACAGGACTCCGATGGAACCTCAGTGAGTCCAAAAAGTATTCGATAATTCCTGTTGATCAACTCGCTATTAGGATTGGTAAAATATCAATTTCATCGAGAGATTGTTTGTCTGTTTTTACGGGAGGATTACATTGCTTTTTTTTGTGTGTTTATTTGTTTTGTTTTTATAAAATGGGGAGGGGGGCGAAGGGGAGGAGGGAGATCTGATGGGGCAGGGACATTTATTTTAAGGTCATATTGATCATCCAAAATCCGTGTGCTTATTTCATAATCAACCTCAATCTTGCCTTCACGTCTACGTCATTCATTATGACCACAGAATTCAAGGTCATTTGAACTTTTTTTTCCCCACGAGTGAGTATGAAAAGCGGTATCCCTTCACATGACTCAATCCCCAAGAATGAGCACTCACCTGAAAAAAAGGTTGTGAGCCCCGCTCCGTGATGTCCTGTTCCGGTGTCAGTGAAATCTAGTGGGCGACGTTGCTCAATGCGACCCCTTCCATTCCTTAAATCGTCTTGCTGTAAACAAGCAACATACGCTGAATCCAATATCAACTCAATGGGTGGAGCTTTTTTTGAGTGTTATCGGTCAAACTAACGTATCCTTGATCTTACCAGGCGCAACATCCCTGCCGCTTGGGCTTTGTGGAAAAGGCGTTCTTGGCTCGTTCAATCCAAAAACCGCAGTTCCTAGTTGCAGGCCAATACACACAAATACCAGTTGTCCGGTTGATATTCCATCGCTGCCAAATGGGGAGGTGGGGTGCATGGAAACCTGTTTTTTGGCTGTCTCTTGGATCTGGTTGAAATGCCTTCCTGTCTGTTGTCAACCAAGCTGTTGTGAAGAAGAAGTCATCCAGTTTCCTTCCGGAACTTGTTTGCTGCCATGCCAAGTCTGGAAACAGTCACTTGGCTCGCTCCCTCTGTTTGCATAACAAAACAGCATATTCCAAAAAAAAAAAGGGCCTTTGTATATTTCAAGCAAAAGCAAGATGCGTGCGTATCAAAGGCTGCGTGCGCGAACCGTGCCGCGTATTCTTCAACGCTGAAAATTCAATCGCATGTTGATGGGAGAAGCCCTGCGGTCTTATCCCCAAACCTGGCCTCCGAACCAGCTGGGTTCTTAATGAGTTGGCACCGACGGAAGTGCCTCCCGCCCGAGGGGAACCTGGCCCGTCTGTCAGAGGGAGGATCGTGTGGCAGCTTTCACGAGTCCCCGCACTTGTGGAAGCAGGCTGGGAATATCCCTCAAACATTTTGCTACAGTAGACACGTTTGAATTGGAGAGCGCGTGTTTATTCTTGTTCACGCGCCTTGTTTTGTTTATTTTTACACCTCATATTGATTTGAGAATCCAGTGCCAGTGATGGCAAGACACAAAAGGACTTGCGTACATAGGGAGAAAAGCTCTCGTCTGGCATGAAGAGGGATTTGAAGAATAGGAAAAAATTGGACCTTTGCCACTTGCTGCGTCTTTGCCATTTCAAGTTATTTACTGTATTTGCCGGATTGACGACTGGGAACCATTAATTGGTCAAATACATTGATGTACAAAACCCTTCCAAGAAGACATTTTTACTCTCATCTCCGGAACTCCTGCCGGTGTGCAATTTAGCTTCATGGTGCTGAATTTATTTGCTCAGCCCGCCGTAACTGATATCAGGTCTGTACTTCTTCAAATGGCACGCTGGAGTCGAATGTGTGACGCAACAACAACTTTGCGACAAGTCCGCTCCATCTTTACTCACGAGCCTTAATCGGCCTTAAAAATATCTTGGGGCAAGCTTTCCAAAGTCTTAAAAAAAAAAGTTCAATAGGATGTTAAGTGAGCCCCTTCGCTGCCCATCTTTAAAAGCGCTCTTCAAACTCAAGTTGTTTTTTTTCCCTTTGGCTTTTCCGGATTGGAGAGTTTTGGTGCTTTCTACTGTAGTCGTTACTCATTTCTTGTTTGATGGCTTCTTATCTTTGGACAGCACTTTGTTTACAGCCGCGCTTGCTTCCAAGTGCTGCAGGCAGACAGTTAAGTTGAGTTATGATTGGCTATCCGCCCAGGGCGCCTCTCGGGCGGCCTTCCCAACTGCCGTCGACCGCCCGGAGGGGGACTTCGAAAATAGCCGAAAAGTGCGGAGCTCCGCCGTAAGAGGCCGGGTTTTCGCCCGGGCTATCCGCCCAAGGCGCCTCTCGGGCGGCCTTCCCAACTGCCGTCGACCGCCCGGAGGGGGACTTAGAAAATTTTTAAAAGTGCGGAGCTCCGCCGTAAGAGGCCGGGTTTTCGCCCGGGCTATCCGCCCAAGGCGCCTCTCGGGCGGCCTTCCCAACTGCCGTCGACCGCCTGGAGGGGGACTTCGAAAATAGCCGAAAAGTGCGGAGCTCCGCCGTAAGAGGCCGGGTTTTCGCCCGGGCTATCCGCCCAAGCCTCCGCCCAAGGCGAAAACCCGGCCTCTTACGCCGGAGCTCCACACTTTTAAAAAGGTTCTAAGTCCCCCTCCAGGCGGTCGACGGCAGTTGGGAAGGCCGCCCGAGAGGCGCCTTGGGCGGATAGCCCGGGCGAAAACCCGGCCTCTTACGGCGGAGCTCCGCACTTTTCGGCTATTTTCTAAGTCCCCCTCCAGGCGGTCGACGGCAGTTGGGAAGGCCGCCCGAGAGGCGCCTTGGGCGCCTCGTCGGTCGTCAACCAAACGGTGACGACCGACGAAGCTCTGTGGCAGCTTGCTCATAACCTGTTGACCATTTGCAACAATGAATTGATTTGCTTTGTGCTGCCCAACAGCGTAGGGCAGGCACGTCCAACACACCAGATTCAGATGATCGGCTCATCAGCCAGCTCTGAAGCGGCGTTAGAACGTTCCTGATGGTTTGAATCAGGTGTGTTGCTCTTGGGAGAGCTGGAAAACAGGCAGGACAGCGGCCCGCGAGGACTGACTTTGGACACCCCTGGCGTAGGGCGAATCGTTTTGGGGGTGTGCGAGAAAATCAATCAGTTCTCGTGTTTATTTTTGGAACACAAGATCCTGTCTCATTTCATTTTGCGCCATGTAGTTTCCCGAACAAAATGCATCTCGGTGGCAGAGTGGGGGGAGGGGGGGCGCCCTCACTCATTGAGTAATAATGTCGATGCGGCTGGTTGAATCAAGCCGGATGTGCAGTGAGAAGAGAGGAGGAGCAGATTAGACATTTCGAGAGGCCTGGCGATGACCGTGGCTCAAAGGGATTTTTGTGGAGAGCGCTGTCTAATAAAAGGACTGCACTGCAGTAATGATACTGGAGGGTGGGGAGCGCAATGTACTACTAAATAATGAAGGGACTGCCGTGTGGCAAAGGTAACAATGTAGGAGCCGTGCACAGAGCTTTCAAATGAAATGCACTCGCGTGGTCGCGTGTCACAATTTGAATCCAAAAGGTGGACGGAAGGAAGCCCAGCCGTTGTCTCTCTACGCTCGTATTCAGGCAACGTCCTTTCTGTGTTGCACTGGGTAAAAACTCATCCATGTGTTGTGTTGCAACCCACGTTCAATGCTAACGTTGCAGGTCTTAATAGCTGACGCTGACTTCATTCAATTATTTTGTCGCTCAAGCTTGGCCGCTAATGCCAATGATGATGCGAACTCCGGCTGAGTTGGCTGCCCTCTTGAATCGTCAAGAGCGCGGCCGTATGAACCCGCACGAAATTCTCCGGGCCTCTCTCAGCTTGTTTAATTGGTTCGGCCTACAGTAGCGCTTTTAGACCCCTGCCAATCTATTTGCAAAATGAGCCTTTCCCTGCCTCATTTTCCCTCTCTGCGTGAATTCCATTGCCCTTGATGTACCCCGCAACCGAGCGGCGGTGCAATCGTCCCCAATCAAGTGAATATGACATTGGATGCCAGCGAGTCTCCCAATGACCCTCGGTGAACCTCAACGGTGCTTTCCAGCCACTGTCCTGCCCAACTCTTCGAAATGCGTTCATGTTAGAAACGCATCCCTCCACATGCTAGCAAGTCTTCACTTGAATCAAAGGCCTCCGGGAACCCGGGTGGACTCGGACAGCATCGTCTCCCGGTGCGGTAACGCAATCGGAATTAAAAAAAGTAAACTTCTGGGGAAGATGAGATCGCAAAGCCCTTGTTGTTAATTGCAAGCGGGTTGTTCATGAAAAGTCAGCACGTCGGTGTGCTGCAGAGACCGTTTTAATGAGAACGGCATGAGACGATCCGTTTTGGTGCGGTTCACCTGCAACCAAAAGGAAGCCAAAAAGGAGCCGTTTGACAACTTGAGAGTCCAAGAGCAAAGCAAGCGCACACGTTTCCAAGCAGACGTGATCGAGTTAAACGCTTAATGAGCCAGTTCCTCAAAGTGCAGATGAAAAATAGAAAGAAGCAAACTATGAAATACTAAAGCAGCAGGGAAAAATATTAAGACAGGATTTTCGCTTTAGCGTGTATTGAACACATACACATGCGCGCTTATGCTTTTTGCGTGTAGAACTGGAGCAATAAATCACTCCCCCCCCCCCCCCCCCCCCCCCCAAATTACTTTA
>CAAKHF010002790.1:2173-15179 GCA_901007745.1 Hippocampus kuda
GGGGGGGGGGGGGGGGGAATTGAAAAGGGAGGGCTTTTGGGTTCACCTGCAGGCCCCCCCGCTGCGAGGCTCTCCACAGGCTGGGTTACAGGTCAGCGTTTCCTGGGAGCGCGACGTTCACCACACACTATATCGGTCTGACTATACCCGAAGCACGAGGACCCGGATCGGCCTCAACACATGTACATATGTGTGTCTCGTGGATACGATCCAATTTTTACAATGTGTCAAACACATGCATCTGCGCCGGCGTTTACCTGGGTGACAAATCCAATCACTTTGATGAGTCAGAACGGACTAATCTCCGCCGTTGTTTGATGTGCAAACGTTTTGCCGTTTGAAGTCACAGAATCATCACAAAAGATGATTACGTGCCGGAACATCCGCCCATCCCCTACCCTTCGAAAGATATGGGCAACAGCTTGTGGTGAAAAAAGGCAGTTTACACTTCGCAACTTGATGTCCAGATGTAGTTTTGTCATGTTCTGGTCGATGGCAACTTTCGTGGCTTGGAATGCTTTTAAAAGTTTTGGGACTTTTCCACCGCCGCATGCATGCATGCATGCATGCATGCATAAATAAATAAATAAATAAATAAATAAATAAATAAATAAATAAATAAATAAATAAATAAATAAATAAATAAATAAATAAATAAATAAATAAATAAATACATACATACATACATACATACATACATACATACATACATACATACATACATACATACATACATACATACATACATACATACATACATACATACATAAATATGTCACCACCGATCCTCACAAAGCTCCTGTAGAGAACTCAACACAATCTGATAGCTGGTTATTGATCAGTACATCTTGTGTCAGTCTATTAGCATGTAATATTGAGTCAAAAAGCTCCTGTGACGCTGGTCCACAGTCTTTACAAGGCGCCGGCTAGAGATGCCCCTTTGCTTTACGGCAAGAAGGAGTACAAGGGAGTCATGTTGGAGGCAACGCGATACTTTCTACAGGCAAGTAAATCCTCCTCACGCCGTCTTACGACAGCCTCTGGCTCGGCAACTACACAAATACACTGAGAAGGCACGGGCACGAACCAGCTGAGAGCTTGATGTGTCAAAATTAAAAAAAAAAAAATACAAAAACAAAACATGTAATTATGTTTTGTTTTTCTCCTTTCAACCTTTCTCATTTTGAAGGCTCCATAGTCAGCTTCTTGACCATCACTTCTGCTCTTTTTTGAAGAGGCAGAGAATTTTCACGTGACAGGCCATCTCACCACTGGCGCTCCTCCTTTTACCTCATCTGAGTTTTAGTAGGTGATTTTGACTCATTGAGAAAAGATTTTGAACGTTACATATGTATATTTAAAACTCATTCAGTACCAGCCAATTCTAGACCAAATCTAAAAAGACGTTTAAAAACGTCTTTGGGAGTGAATGAGTTAATATAGCATCATATTGAAAGAGCAGTGATTCAATTGTGGAATCGTGGAAAAACAAACTAAATAATAAACAAACAAATCATAGTCCTTTATTTGACATTGGTATAATAATCAGCTAAGTGATACCAAAAAACAAACCTCTGTTGGGACAACTACGACAAAGTGGAGTGCACTACTGATTGAGGACTACTTTCAAAGAACAACAACAATTATGCCTTTTAAGCTTCTGTGGTACATAAAGTTTAATTTGTCAATTCTTGGTCAGATGCCCTGCAAATCGACTTTGGAAACAATTAGAAACTGTGTTTCGGTGCAGCTTGAACAATGCGTTAGCTTGAGACAAATGATTGACAAGCATTGCAATTACTGCATTGCCCTCGTTATAGGTATGGGAATTCACTCATGTAAATCAAAAGTAAAGCACCAGAGTGCCGACATACAACATTTCAAATTTACAAAAGGTGCGAGTCAAACGTCATTCGAAGATTACTGTCGTACTTTATTGTTGTTCATTTGATTGTTTTTATTTCTGGCTTTTAACTGTTTGTCAGATACATATATTCAGTAATTATGACTTTGCTACTTTCAGGGCATAGTTTGCTTCTCGATAATGATTGCATGCTTGCGTACAAATTTGGCTCATATCGTCACCATCGGAATGAAACTCTTACCAGAAAGAGAAGTCAAGTCAAGTCAAGTCAAGTCAACTGTATTTATAGAGCACTTTCAAACAGCCATCGCTGTATACAAAGTGCTGTACATGGATCAATTGAACATATGTATGATAAACAGTAAAACAAATCGGTAATAAGATACTACTGTGAGGTGTGTTCAGAACTCTTTTCCAGTGACATCGGTACAACAATAGGGTGCACGTGTTGCACACTGTACATTATATGGTGTGCACATGCGAGTTTGTCAGAAAACAAAATCTTTGGCGACAGCATATTTACAACACGTTTTCATAAATTGTACAGTTGACTCACCAGTGGAAAAAAAGCCCAGCATCTTCTCTTTGAATGGCTGGAGGTGTTCCTGTGCGGAGGTAGCGCACACCCTCTGTACATCTCGCTCGCAAGCTGGGGAAGGAAAAAAAAAGGAGGTAAATGATCAATTATACGCTATTGGAAGGGATTAAAGACGTAACACAGCGGTGTCCAAAAACAATGACGTTAAACGAATAACGTAATGCTAAGAAAGCAATTAGGTGATGAAAAAAAGAAAAAAAAAAAGCAGCAAAGATGCTGAAGGTGAAAATTTTGGTATGGTTCCGTCGGAGGTGACTGTGCATGTGCGTGTGTTGTGTTTCCGGATGGGTTTTCGCCGCTGTGCCAAATGACGTGACTCGCACGCGCTTGCAGGAAACAGCCGTGACTGAGCACGTTCCAACCGATACCTTTCCCACTTCCTGTCAAAAGTAAGTCTGGGATGCGATACACACAGATGCCGGATGAGAGAACTCTGGCACCATGTTCCAACCTGTAAGTCATTAATGGCTGCAATAAATACCTCCACTTTCTAATGACTAAATCGCTACATTGTTTTGCAACAAACACAAGCGTTAAAAGCGCTGCGTTGTCTCTTTCCGACGTTTGCACCTGCAGCTCACTCAATTCACATCTTTTATTTACTGGTTGCCTAAAGAAATTGCAGAGGAAATGTCTGTTTTAACTATGAACAGCGAGAATCAAATTCACTTTCTAAATCGACAAGAGCAACACTTACGATAATATCTTAAAAAAAAAAAACACAGACACCAACACACCCACGCACACACAAACAAAACAACCAAAATATCCTGTTTCGAAAAACCACATTTCCTCTTCAGAAATACCCCAACTCCAAAAGACCCATTAAAATCAAGAGAGAACAATTTTGAAGTGGTTCTACTCAAAACGTGGTCCAGACTCCAGACAGAAAACTCTGCATGAGGGAATACCACAAAGCCACAGCAGCTGTAAAGAATACCACTTCTCTAACTTTTGGAGAAAAAAACAAAACAAACAAACAACAACAACAACAAAAACGGTTCGTTCATGAAACCTAAATTCCCACTTAACAACATTTCTTTGATTGAGACATTGTGTACTTTAACCTCATTTCTACATCTATAAATCACAGATGAAAGCACATAAAATTAAGAGGACGCCAAGTCGAAAAATTTCTTTCCACTCGTTTAAACAGTAGTGGAGGAGCATAAAACATTATTGTATAGAACATTTTTGACTTGACTTCCCCTTTAAGAACAACTTGAGAATCATTATGTTTTTTTAAATGGCATTATTTTAGTGGTGCATGTTTTCATTTTGCATTTTTCTATCCACTTTATCCTCACAAGGGTTGCGGGGGTATGCTGGAGCCTATCCCAGCTGTTTTCGGGTAGTAGGCGGGGGACACCCTGAACTGGTTGCCAGCCAATGGCGGGCATTTTTCTACATAGTTTAAAAAATACAAACACTAAAACATCACAGCAGCAATATTGACCAACATACTCTATGTACACACACGTTGTCAATGAATAATATAAATACAACATCTGCTCCCATGAATCGGACTGCCCATTACCTATGACCAGTGAGCTAGCTACCTAGCTTCCGATCTCGCTAAGTGTAAGCATTCAAATGACATGGGATGCGCAAGCAAACTACATCCAACTAAGAGAGATTCCACATTCAACTGGAGGTTTTTCAGACAAAATGGAGACGGATGATTTCTAAGATGTATTTAATACAGGTAACGAGAGTGTGTGAAGGTCAATTGTTAGCTTTCATGTAACTCGAGTGTTTTTAATACCCACTTGACAGACAACCACAACCATAGATTTTTTTTTTTGCTAACTGTCTCAACTGGTGCTGGTCAGACAGACAGTCTGGGTCATGATGGGAGCCAGCACCGATCTTTAAAGTTAGACTCAGCGTCTTTAGCTGCCAAGTTACTTGCCACCTAGATATATTGGGGGGGAAAAAAATGCTGGCATGCTTCTGTCGTTTACAGAACCAGTTTGGTGATGAATGTTAGCGTGCGTTTTATAGGTTGGGTTAAATCAACAAACCCCCGAGAGAATTTCAGCCTTTCCCGAGCCAACGGCGATCTGCAAGCGCATCCAAGCGGGAGCCCACACGCAAGAGATAAACACGAGTCGGATAACCCGCAGTCCTTAAATTGCACTTACAAATGTTTCGCACATTCTGCAAAAGCCCTGCGGAAGAGCGTCCACCGGCTATTGCGTGAAATGAAGTCCAATGCGGGAGGCTGCGGGGCGGTAAGTGGTAAGAAAAACAACTGACATTTAGCTTGTTGAGTTGACCTTCAGTCCACACTTGCCTCCACTTAGGAAAATGAAAGTACAACACAACAAATGCAAAAGAACAACTATTCACTACAGATGAGCTGCTGAGTGGATGGCATGGACTGACAAGAGTTGATTTATACTTCATAACGAACAGTAATCGAACAACTATTCATTCATGGTGGTGTCAATCACTGATTGCAGGCTTTTTATTGCCCCGTTTGTCGCCCTAATTTGACTGTGAGCGCCTTTTTATCAATTGCACGGTTTAGACTGCAGGGTGCTACAGCGCAACACGGCCGCGTATAAGACTTCACACATGGCGTTCCGAGCGCAGCCCGCATTGTAAAATGGACTTCAGACTAAAGGCTATGTCTGAAACTGACATTAAGGGCCATTTAACATCAGGACCCTGTCTGATTTGCCACAGTGATGAATGCTTAAGTGCGGGCCAGACTTTCTGTGAAACACTAAACTCCCCCGAGTAGCAAAAGGACCGTGTTTCTTTTCATCATCACCGCTCTGCTGTCCACTGTAATGAATGAGAATGCAGGAGCAAGTTGGGTTTGAATTGTTAATCCAATGGAAAAAAAAAAGGCTAGCCAAATTTTGACGACATCCAAAAACAAAGAACTGACAATATTTTACATGATTGGTGGCAACTCCAAAGTGACGTTTTACTTTTTGGAGGTTCCACTGTAATTCATGTGGCGAGTGTGTTTGAATTCATCTTTTAGCTATCGGGCTTATTGAGGTTGCGGGTGAGCTGTCGTCAGTCCTCAGATTGTCTTTGGGTGAGAAGCAGATTATGGTACCTACACATACGTATAAACCAACCAACCACTCACAACATTGACAGTCGTCAATGAATTCAACGTGAATGTTTTGGGAATTTGGGAACTCAACACACGAAAGCCGTAGATCAGATTTTCGAATCCCGAAGCTCAAAATTAGGAGGCAGACATGTTCACCACTCGTACACTGTCCTGCCCATGATCCATAACGTCATATAAATGTTCATCCATTGTTTGTGTGGGCTCCAGTAGGTTTAGATCCTTTGGGTTTGATCCACTCATTGTTCTCCCCCACATTGAGGTCACCAGCCTCGCCCCAAACAGGAAAGCCCATCCAAAGTGGATCACGTTTCTGCAGAAGCAAAATGGCAATCTGGCGGATGGCACCCCAGACACCTATCACAACACTGTGTGTACAATATGAGCCCCCCCAAAAAATGTCAGTTTTGCAAACACACGACTGCAGACTTAAATATGTCATCACAAGAGACAATGTCCCATTGATGCAAACTGTCAACAGCAATTTGGAAGCGTGTGCTATGAGACCGGAAGAGATGTGCTAACACCAAGTCACCTGACCGTTAACCCAAGGTCAGAGAGTAATGACACTGCAGTCGCCATCTCAGGATGAGGTGAGGGGCACACCGACTTGCTTGAGAAAGTCAAATTTCAAAATGGGAGTCAGTGTGAGCGTTTCACACTGTCTACAATGTGTTAGCGTTGTAATTAAGACCAGTTGCTTTCTTCGGGCGAGTTTATAACAGGCAGGCATAAATATTTATTCCTGGCGGCTGCACAGGATAATAGCTGGTGGGAGTCATAGGTGGGGCTCACCAAAAGTCCACAATCCAACGCTCGCCTTGTGATGCTTATACCCCGGAGGACTACTGTGCCAGACTGCGCTGCGACGGATCAAATACGAGCGCTCTTGTGTTGCATTTATTGTCTTCGGGTCTTCCATTTTTCCCTCATAAATGAGTGACAGCTTGAGGTGGGTCTGGCTACTTTGGGAGACTCTTTGTATTTTACCCCCAGGTCAGAGAGGAGAGTTCTTTTAACTTAACAGCGATCTAAAAAAAACGGAGGGGAGAACTGAGAGCAAATCTAATTGCTTTCACATGCCGTATTATTGGTTGATTTAAATAACCACAGACATAAGGGGGACACGGGGGCTTCGCCTTTCACCTCTCTGTGGCCTTGGCTGGCCATGACGGACCGGCTAGAAAGTTGACTACAACTTTTAAAACCTTGGAGATATCTAATTAATTAATGCAGAGGGAAATACGATGCGATGTCAAAAAGGTTCATTTAGTTTTGTTCTGGAGTTCTCGGGGCGGCCCGGTGGTCGACTGGTTAGCACGTCCGCCTCACTGTGCGGAGGTGCAGGGTTCGATTCCAGCTACGGCCTTCCTGTGTGGAGTTTGGATGTTCTCCCCGTGCCTGCGTGGGTTTTCTCTGGGTACTCCGGTTTCCTCCCACATTCCAAAAACATGCAAAGCAGGTTAATGAAACACTCTAAATTATGTGTGAGGGTGAGCGTGGACAGCTATTCGTCTCTGTGTGCCCTGCGATTGGCTGGCAACCAGTTTAGGGTGTCCCCCGCCTCCTGCCCGATGACAGCTGGGATCGGCTCCAGCACGCCCCGCGAGCCTCGTGAGGATAAGTTGATTCGAAAATGGATGGACGGATTGTTTTATTCTCTGCTTTTAAGCGGTGCCGATGTAGGAATATTTCTTTACGCTTTCCTAACAAGGAAAATGTCAAAAATACACGTGCTGGAAAGTGTCACACGAGTGGACATGCATAGATGCCGAAAAAGCTAAACCAATGAATATACTTGTTGAACAAGAAGCACAAGTTTGCCCATGTCTGATCTTCCCACGTCTGTCTGATCACGTGCCACTCTCCACTTCATCTCGACCGCATCCGAACTTGGCTGGCACTGACAGCAGTGTTCCTGCATCTGGCAAGACCATCTGGACCTGACTGTTGCTGGTTACGCACATTCTCTGTCACTTTGAAACCTTCATTAATTTTGATAAAGACGTGATTCACCCCCCCCCCCGCCCCCTTTCGCCTCTCTTTTGTACTCCACTGGGGTAACTCTGCTTCATTTACCTCACGACCACACCAACATATTTGAATCTATAGTTTGCGCGTATGAGACACATGACAACCAAAATCTCAACAAGGGTGTGTGACGCAGAAATGAGAGCAAGGGTTACGGTTCGAAGAAGGTATACATACCTGTCAAATCTTTTTTCATACTCCTTATGTCCTTTGTTATGTCTTCGAATTTGACCTGTGCAGCCTGGAATAATATTTGTGGTTCCGGCAAAGGGTAGACACTCTTGCCTGTGCCAGCGTTCTGGAGGAATAACACAACGATTCAATTGAGGTATTGGACGAACATGTTTGTTCAACTGAAGAAAACTCACGCTATCAATATTTCGCAGGTAGTACAAAACCACATAATCCACCAGACTGATGTGACTGTCCTGCAAGATAATATTTGGGGGGCGGGGGGGGGGGATGAATAATGCACATAATTGACGCAGCATTTTGAGTGTTGAATTAGTTGACCATTACCCTGCTCTTGACGTCCTTTAATTTGGGGAGGATCTCAAGTGAGAAGCCATCAGCCTGACCTCTTGTCCTGTTCCCTCCATTCATGTAGTTCCCAAAGGCCAGAACGACACCCATTACATTGTGCACAGTCTTGCACTCCAGCAGTTCCTGACAAACACAAATACGTAAACGCACCTTGATGACTGAAAGCTTTCCAGCAGCTCCTATATTTTGTTGTTCTACTTCTTCCTTTCATAACTTTGCTGCTGTGGAATGGGAATTTCTCCACTGT
Organism: Hippocampus kuda; assembly: GCA_901007745.1. Classification (NCBI taxonomy): domain Eukaryota; kingdom Metazoa; phylum Chordata; class Actinopteri; order Syngnathiformes; family Syngnathidae; genus Hippocampus; species Hippocampus kuda. The sequence continues at coordinate 10,551 of CAAKHF010002790.1, forward strand.
GAGACTAACAAAGGTTTTCTTATCTTAAGGTAGCATAACGAAGCGGTGTTCTTACGTTGCATACGCTCATCGTAATCTCCACCTTGGAGCGGATGGAGGAGATGGTGTCAAGGAAAACTGACTGGAAGATGATGCAGTGGGCACGGTCTGCAAAGTTGGGAATCTGTGAGAGCTCATACAGGAACCTGGAAAACACAAGGGGAGGAGGAGAATGGGGGGGGGGGAGTGAGATGTGTTATGACAGAATTAAACAAAACGTCTAACAGGAAGGACTATTCCGGGTTCTTGGCAGGCCACGCTTCCCTGCGCAGGACCGGCTGAGTCAGTGCCGGTGCACCCTGGCAGGCCAAAGTCATGGGTGGTGTCGCTTGGCTGGCCTGGAAAGAGCTGCGGGGTCGGTGGGGAGAAAGGTCCGAGCGGCGTCCAGGGACTGATCAAAGTTGGCCTCGGCCCGACGCGGGACGACTTATGTAAACAGTGGCGTGTCGGAGGGGAGCGTAGCTGTAACATCCTGTGTGATTAGAGCCCACTGACACTGAGTCGGGATGACTCAGGCAGCCGTAGTGACAACTCTGGTCAAACATGGAAATAGGAAGACCAGGATCAGCGGCACCGTTGGATCCGGGCCTCATTAACTGGCCCGAACTACTTAACCTTGACGACATGAAACGGCAGAGGCGACCCTTTCACACACCAAAAGAACTCTTTTCGAGTCATGCTCGGAATTTTGACATTTTTCCATGAAGATAGCGCGGTGCTCTTGAGTCAATGCAAAAACAAATCATCTCAGCGACAGCTTGTGTCTTTAGAAGTTGGGTTTGAACTCAAGACAACACAAGACACCGGCATTTCTGACAAGCAATTCTGAAGCATGTGTTTTGCTTTAGCTTTTTATTTTTTCAACCACAGAAGGGTATTAATGATGATAAAGAAGAGCACTGTGATAGTGACCGTAGAACCAAGAATACAATACAATATGAAGCATGATGTACTGGTACTGTAATATGAAGTGGGAAACCACACACGTCTCAGTACTGGCTGCTCAATAAAATATTGCTGGGATAAGAAAGATATGGAAAACCTCCCGATCTGATTTAATTGCGCTGATTCCAAATTTGGACTTGATTTGAAATCAGTGTCAGTTGCCACACTTTCCGAGAGAATCAACCAATCAATGTCCAGGAAGAAGTGTTTGACTTGAGCGATAATGTGATTTGTCGTCGTCATTTCACATTTCAATCAAATACAGTATTTATTTCACCTCCCCCTAGCACAGACATGGCACAGTCTGAATGTCTGAACATTTTCAGGAGTCATCTTACTGTTCAGGTTTGTCCAGCAGCTTGACCTCTTCCTCTTTGGAAGTCTCATAATGTTTCTTGATCCTGTCCAGCTCGTCAGCAGTAGCCCTCTGTGATGAAAGCACACGCCATCTTACAGCAAATCGACAGATGCAGAAACCCCTATATGCTAATAAATGTTGCCAAACCCGATGGACAGCACGACAAACGGATTTGCTATTAGCATGAAACAAAGACGAAACTTTTTTTTTGGATGTACCGGTACTTACATTTTCATACAAAGCCTCAATGGTTTCCAAATCCACAACGGAGTGATCCACAGTAAGAACAGCTGAAACAGTAAACACAGTATTAATGATCAACAAGGAGTCTAATAAATAAGTGAATGAGAGAGGATCTTGGCCGAAGCTTTCTGCCTTTAAAGCTTTCCCAGTGAGGACCAAACTTTTGTTTCTCGCTAGTAATGGAAACTTAAAATTAAATGTTTAGTTGTGGCAACCAATACAATGACATATGACTTTCAGTCAATTTGGATTGAATTAAAGGGCAACGATTAAAAAAAATGAAAAAACAAACACTGGCTCCAATTTAGTGATGCTGTGACTGTAACTTGGCAAGAGCCAAAACAAGTTTGATTACAATGTGTGTGATTTACAGTATGTGCTTCATTTCCTACAACAGGTTTCACTTAATCTTCATCATGTGTGGCTCACATAAATATGGATGACAGCGCTGAAAGGGAAAGTAACTCCTGCTCTCTGTCTGGAGAGGCGTCAAAGCTTTATTACTTAGCATGGAGGAGGGGGCACAGGAATCATCTATCTATCTGTCTATTGAATCTATCCATCTATCTATCCATCTTCCCATCCATCTTTTCTTCCTTCCATCTCTGCATTTATGCGATTACACTCTTCTGCTGGGCGAGTAACAAGTGACCATGGCCGTGTGACATGAAGTAACCAGGAAAACGAATCACAGCAAAACTGTTTACTACTCTCTTCATTTTCGTTTTCATTTAAAAAGAAGAAGAAAAAAAAGGAATCGCCGGTCATTTCTGCTGTCAACAGTGCCTTTGGCAGAGAATTGCAGTAGGAATTTACTTACACCACAGACTTGAATTCAGACTGGAAAATGTTGGTCCAAATGCTTCTCCATTAATACTAGACAGACCTTCTCTTTTCAATCCTGCACTGCTTCCAGCTAACAAGGTCATGTGCTGCATTCTGGTTCCCAGCTGCTGCCCTTGCACTGAAGCTGTCAATGTGGTCACCATGTCTGGTTCAGGGGGAGCGCTGGAGGTCCATTTCCTACATCTTATTAGAGTGGATTATTCAGTCCCTCAGCCATGCAGCCGTCAATCACACACCAAAGGGGGGCCTGCTCCAGTGTGCGTGGCAACGCTCTGATCCGAGGGGAGCCGGATATCTCTCCACGGCGACAGATCAAAGCTTGCCTGCCAACCAACTCACACCCTCTCCTTCCAGTTTTCACTCATCGGCTTAGGTGAGGAAGTGTGTGTGTGTGTACAGGGGGGCTTAGGTGTTGCTTGTGGGAGACCCTCCTAATGCTCTTGAACCATGGTGGCCCTTGAGGTCCCCCAGTCACTCAGATGGCTGCAGTTCAGCCCGTCTCTTTAACTAGAGGGCTGTCTTCTGTTCTTCCCTGCTACCTTTGTTCTGTCTTTTCCGAGTCTTCTCCCGCGAGAATGAGAAGGAATACTTTAAAATGTGTTTTAATACGTTAACACATGTTTTAATACGTTTACATGTATTTGAAGCGTTTGGGAACGGTTAAGCTCTTAAATGTATGTGGTTTTTGCAGGTGGATCTGGAACGAGCCACCGGTGATTAACGTGGGGTTCACTGTTCATATCCCCGGCAAGTAGGCCAGGGGATGTAGAAGAATCCTTTGATGCATTAATTAAAGTGTTTTACTATAACTTTAACTTGACCATTTTACCTCGACCTCCCATTCAAGGACACATAAAACAGGCGCAAGTAAGGTGTTAGTGTTCCTTTTTAGGAAATAACAATGTCAAGGGAGTCAGGATTCACATGGGAGTCACATACATGCAAGACACCAGAAAGTCTCAAGTCATAACCTGCAAGTGTCAAGCAAGTCCCAAGTCACTGTGGGGGGGTGGGGGGGGGGGGAAATCAAGAAAGTCAAGTTGAGTCAAAAAATGCTCGGTCATAACATATGTTGGAGTGATAGTATTTTTTTTTTACTGACCATACCACAAAAAGTAAATTATCTCTCAAAATTAAATGAACATTTACATCGCTAAAATGAAATGAAAACTAGCTTATAAAATGAATAGCTACACTTAAATTATTGAGAACAATACATGTTCTTTTTTCACAGAACCTATTATAAAAGCAGCGCACTGTTAATATGATGAATGGATGAATGGAAGGCATTAACTTTGTGCACTTTGTAAGTTGCCACTTTTTGACGTTGACTGAAGTTGATGTTCATTCGTTTATGGGGGCGCGACCACATAAAATATGACGGACACAGAGTTTGGTGTTTAATCCATCACTTGCCTCTCCAAGTATAATTTATTGTTTTATAGTCGGAAGTAATTTGACCAAAGATTAGTGATCTGAATTACCAAGCTAACCTAGCTAGCTTCGTTTCATGTTAGATGCATCAGAAACATCAAAGGAAACGTGGAATTTGTGGGTCTCATCTTTTGAGTTTCAAACTTTGCGAGTTGCTGTTGTCTTTTTCCCAGTTTGATCAATAATGATCATCCTTCAATCCCTCCAAATCTTTTTTGCTTTCCATAATGTTTAGAAAACGAATTAAACAAATTAAAAAACTGGTTCGACAGAAATAAATTGTCACTTAACCTGAAAAAATCGAAGTTAATTGTTTTTGGCACAAGACCAATCAAACAACAAGCTAAAATTATGGTAAACTCAATTGAAATAGAAAGAGTGCAGGAAACCAAGTTTCTCGGATTAGTAATAGACTCAAAACTATGTTGGAAGCCTCATATCGATTACGTAAAAAGAAAAATAGCCAAAACCATAGGGATCCTCTACAAAACCAAGGAAGTGCTAAATAAGGGAGCGTTGTACACATTATATTCTTCGTTATTATTACCATATATGACCTACTGTGTGGAAATATGGGGAAATGCCTGCAAAACAAACACACTCCCTATTCTAAAGCTACAAAAAAAAAGCAATTCGAATTATTAATAATTAATAGAACAAAATATACGGAACCCACAAATCCACTATTTATCAAATTAAATACGATGAAATTTCATGACCTGGTTGACTTTAAAATCGCCCAATTAATGTACAAAGTACACAAT
>CAAKHF010002795.1:10826-25252 GCA_901007745.1 Hippocampus kuda
CCCCCCCCCCCCCCCCCCCCATATGCAGCAGAAGGACTACCACTAGACACTACTGCATCAACTGCCGTTTTGTTTTGGATTTTTTTTATACACATATACTGCCACATCTCGAGTAAGGCTCTTAAGAGTTTTCAAGGTCCAGCACGGGTTCACATTCTGATTGTAATTTGATGCTGAGGTCCAATTCACTGAGCAATAAAAACACCAAAACTCAAACAACACACACAGTGGCCCCATTGCCAGTTACTGCAAATGCCTTACTGATGTTCGTTTGCTCTCAAGCTCCCCGCCGCCTGAAAGCGACCCTTTCAGTGGAAAATGTAAGAAAACAGGACGTGACAGCAAATTGCTTCTTCCACCACTTTCAGTAATGACTACAGGCCCTATCAAGTCGAATACTTTTCAGGGATGTTTGTGTTGGTTTATATTCTCTGGTTTTCTGCAAGGCTGTGTCGTGTCATTACAGGTACATTGTGTTTTTCCTCTTCCTTCTCTACCTTTGCACATTGAAAAAAAGTCAGATCTTATCAAGTCAGCAAGCTGTCACTAGGTCAATAACCCTCATTCAGAGATAAGAGAAAACCCTGTACCAGCAAAAAATAGAACTTCTGACAGTATCCATCCATAAAGCGGTGATGGTGAGTGTGTACGGTGAGAAGAGATCACACCTACCGGCTATTATTTGAGACGAAAACAATTCACCGTCATCTCTGTGAAGTGACAGGACATGACGGGGTTTCTTGACAGGCCTCTATTGGTCACAGTTCTGGGTGAAAGGCCACACTGAAAAGAGGAAAAAATAATGAGACAAATTCGCGGCATTTATTCCCCCCCCCCAACTACGTTTGGAATAGACGCAGGGTAGACTTTGAACTGGTCGCCATTATATCCCAGGGCAAGGTTTGACATTTACTAATTACAATTATGATTCCTTCTTTTCTTAAACAGCAGAATTTTGGAACGTAATTCACACCATCATGTATCTTGGAGTCAGCCAGTCTTCCCTCAAATGTGTCCACGTTGTTTGTAACATCCTCTGCAGTAAAAATGAAACGGAGTTGAATTGAGGTGTTTTTTTTTTTTCCTCATACAACTTTATGCCTAGAAGGCTACACATTTTGTTTTTTGCTGTTATTTTCCCCCCAGGGTCGCTGATGGTGTAGCGGTGCACTCCCCTGACTTGTGCATGGGCAGTGTGAGATCATGCAAGGTCATGGGGCATGCAAATGGGGAGTGCACCACTTTCAATGCCTTGTTCAAAGGCACCTCAACAGCCGTCACCATGCAAATAAACAACTATATTGATGCACGGCATAATATTACAACTCCCATCACTTTTGTCACCCAGTTTTCTGACCTTATTAGATTTTTTTTTTTTTTTTTTACAAATTTTTCATAAGATTTCATTTTTGTCATTGCAATGTTACAACTTTCTCCTCATAACATTCCAACCTCAATCCCATAACTGTGAACTTGCAATATGTTATTTACACAGAATATTATGAAATTATTGTCATCCCTTTACACCTTTTTCATCATATTATGACTTGAGGTTTTATTCTCATAACTTTAAAACAATTTACTGGTCGTTTTATAAAGTCATTCATTGTTATTTATAAATTTTACCTTAATGTTACAACTTTATTCCAGCCATTCACTTTCTCATGCGCTTATCCTCACCCTGCACCTCGGCACTGTGATGCGTATGTGCTAACCGGTCAACCACCGTGCCGCCAACGTTATTCCTATAACATATACTTGTCATGTAATTTTCAATTTTCTTGTCATTTTCTTTCCGATATGCAATATTGTCAAAGTACAGTCATTATATGCCACACAGGCTTTGTTGAATTTCTTACGTCTCTATCCATTATCCCCAGGTCAACTTGCCATCCTCTGAAAGAGGTTTTCAAGTGGAAGAGACAACTAAAGCACCCTGCTTGGGTGTCATCTTTTCACCCCTGCCGACTAGGTCACGCAAAAGTCATCTTGAACTTAACCTTTTCAATGAGTTTTTAAAAAAAAAAACTGTTCACATATCTAAATGAGCATGTGTGTGTCTTTAACGGTTATGTGTATTAACCTTTTCTTGATCATTCAAAGCTTGTTTGATCACCATGTATTGTAGTAATACTAGCAATGGTGATCTTATCTTTTGAAAGGACACTTTGTTCATGCAGGCAAACCAAATGCAATATTAAAAGCTTTTAATCTCCATTTGAGTTGAAATGAAATGAAATGAAGAAACAGTGTAAGAGCTATCATGATCCCCACCCACTCAGCGTCACAAGTACTTCACATTTTAGGCAACTCCTCCAGGCAGGCAGGCAAGTCACATTCACGTGAGTACATGAAGGCAAGACCACTGCTGACACTTATGAGGAATAACAGCTGCTTTTTTTTTTTTTTTTTTGAGGTGTTTAGCTTAGGCCTGCAGAATTACAGTTAGTTCAAAGCCGTAGTATTATTATTTATTTTATTTTATTTTTTGTAATTTGTAAATACGTTTGCTTCAACTCTTGATTTCACAAATGACCCCGCAAATGCTCTTGTTTGTGGTTGCATTGTCCGGCATCCACTATGTGACCTCCGATGAGGCGTTCAAGTGTCCGCAAATCTGCCACTGCACGGCCTCCAAATTTCAGTGCAGCAAGGACACACAAATGGCTTCCGAGAATGAAACCACATCCATGTAAGTATCTCTGTGTATGCATTCTTGTCCTTTATGGCTCTTTTTGATCTTTTTTTTTTTTTTTTACTGTCACTTCTGGCACATTCGGTTGGACAAATTTCCATGGACAAAATAAGTGAGAATCTCTGGAGTAAACAATTTCCATTGTTATGTATTTAACAGAGTTCTCAAACACCTGGATCTTGAAGAACTTCCAACCCATGCCTTTAAAGAACTCATCAACATTAAAGCAATGTAAGTTTTTGCATACCAAATATTGAAATAGAACTTCTTGGGTTGAGTCAAGCAGAGGAGGGCAAGTACTGACATTTGTATCAAAATGAATGAATGTGGTAGGAACAAAAGTTGCTTCAGACACAGGAAAAAATGTTAAAAAAAAAAAAAAAGATTTTATTTTTTTCCTCTTAACATTAACATTAGTTTGTTATTGCTGGTGTACATGGCAATTATTTTGTTTGTGAATGTAGTTGCTCTAGAGTTTGGCTTCTTGTACACATTAAAAGTTTTTGTTTTACTCCGATCAAAAATAAATACATTTGACAACGTATTAATCAGGAGTTTCATTAATATTGGACTCGCTATTCAATTAGATGACAGGCAAAACCATATTGCTCAGTTTGTGAAAATGCAGTTTTTGGCAACAACCTCAGGTAAATCTACACAACACATTAGATAACTAACTTTATTCGTCTTCTGTGGCAAAGTTAATAACACTGCTTAAATGGTATTAAACTACTATTCTAAATCACTGCCAGCCATACCCACAAAAATAAGCACGCTCCATTCACAGCTCTTTGACAGTGTCGATAAAACTATTTTTGTTTCAACTGGAAAAAAATGATGTTCTGCTCCCTCATAGTGGGAAATGAAGGGTTCATTTTGAACACAAATTTAAGTTACCAGACTATGCCTGGTAATGGGTGATTGTTGTCAGCCACCAAATTCCGAACATCAAATGGACTGGCATGATGTGATGCTGCTTTGTAGAGGAGCATCTAAAGCACTACGCAAAATGCATGCCCTCCCGACCTCATGGAGTCCAAATGTACCGTTTTATATACTGTAGCCAGTGCATCCGACATCCATCCATTTGCAGTATCACATCCTCGTGACGGTTGCAGGTGTGCTGGTATATATCACAGCTGACTTTGGGTGAGAGGTGGGCTGCACTCTGAGCTGGTAGACAGCCAATCTTAGGGTTTAATTCAAAAATTACGTAAACAAATCAGTTGAGTGCTTGTCCAATTATGAAATCTAACCTATAGAGCTAGTGACAAATGATGCATCTGTCACAAGTTATGTTTACAGCAATATCTATAATCAACATCGCTTTGTGCTTTCCAGTGTTGACATCACTTTTTAAGTCAGCCTTTCTCTTCCAGTTAGAGGAGCAGACATAATGTTTGGTTGTGGTGAAAACTTTGCTCTACTCGTCAGGGATGAGATTTGTCAGCCTGGTATAATTAAACTACTTAGTTGGTCAATAATAGGTTCACCATGTTCAAATCAGAGAAAATAGAATCTCTGGCAGGAGCTTCCGGTGCTGTAAAATCACATCCTGGAGGAAAAAATATTGTTCATTTTTATTCGAGTTTACCTTGTACAAACACTGCACACAACTTAAGAGTAACATTAGCATGCGAAATGTCAATGCTGGTGTGGTGATCAGCATGACAATATATTCTCTTTAAAGCCACCTTAACATCAAAATGATCAAACTCAACATTATTTTAAAGTAATTTACATGCTACAAATGTGGATGAATTGATATTTCTCAGCTCCTCCGAGATGAAACAAGAAGGGTTCGATAATGGCTGGAAAAGCTTGACAGTAGCAAATGTTAGTGTGGAATTTGGTGCAATCATGCAAGGAAGGAAAGTTTGAAAATAATGAGATTTCATGGTCACTTTGCAGTTGAAGCAGAGGAACCCAGGAAAAAAAAAGCACAGGAAGTAACAACAGAAAAGAGGTCAGTTATGAGTCTATCAGAAAACAAAACACTCAGGGCCAAATCTAGAAGCCTGTGTTTACCTTTCAGTGTCTTTGTTTAGACGTCACTCTTAAACACTTTCATTTGGTCTTCTTGGCCTAGATCAGCGTCACCAACCTTCTTGAAAACTACCTCTTGGTTACCGATTAATGCGACAGGCTACGAGACACCTGAGAATTAATAAATTTGCCCCAAGTACATTTTTCCATCAATCCATCCCTCGATCTTCCACAGCTGGGGCAGGGGAGCATACCAAGAAAAATGAAATGCTCTATGACTGTTGAGCTAGTTTTAGAACGGGGCTGCGAGCTCTGAATGTGGTCCTTGAAGGATACTTGCTGGTGACCCCTGGCCTAAATGTATCCATACTGTACATTAAGATTGGTTCAACACACAAGGGGAAAAGTGTTTGTGTAGCAGAAGAATAATACTGACGTTTGAAATTTGTTTCAAATATCATTTTGTGCCAGTAAGTTCTGGCAAAGCACACATGGGGTACGTTTATGCATTTCTAGTTATTTTGAAAAACATAGTTGATATGCTTTGTTGATGGACATTCTTGTTTTTAAAACTTTCAACTTTTGATGCGTCACTGTTCTTTATTTAGTCTGTCACCATCTTTGTCCCACCCTAAAATCAATATGTGTGTGTGCGCCACAGTTTGATTTACTACAGCACTGCGACCAGGATACAGACGCACGCCTTCCTATCCATCCACGGCTTGAGAGAAATGTATGTATTAACTCAGCATTTATGTGGAAACTAATTTATTTCACCAATTCCTGCATTTGCCATTTCAGTTTCACAAATGTAATTATTTACAGTTCCCTCCAAATGTACTGGCATAGTGAGGCCAATTCCGATATTTTAAACAGAAAACATTTTGGCTTGATATCAAAATGTTGGTACGAGACAAATGATCACCATTTCAGCTTTTATATGCAGATATTTACCTCTGAATCTAGCACAAAATTAGAAGATGGAATCTTTTGGTTGAATTTGGCTTTTTTTTTTTTAATCGGTGTAAAATAAGTAATTGTTCAATGAGAAAGATAAAATCAATCAGAACCATTGCACAAACATTAGCCAGAGCCAATAAGACCATCTAGAATGTGCTGAAGATGACAGAAAACAATTGTGTACTAAGTGGCGTAATTTACTTTAAATGGATAGATCGATGAAAACAGCAATGGAAAAAAACAGAGTGCTCTCGAGAAGCCCCAGAACAAATGAGTGACATGAGCCACATCCTTCAAAGTTTAAAATATCGTAAGGCTTTTTCCTGGGGTGAGTCAATTAGTACTCTATGGCAGCAGCAAAATTAACTCCGAAATCTACAGCAGGGTTGCCCAACCAGTCAATCGCAATCGAAAGGTAGCCGGCAAACTAGTCCTAAATCGATCACAGGGAGTGTAAAAGGGAATAATAAAAAAATTGTGTTTAAGTGTACACTGCATCCTAAGCATCCTATTAATTTCACCCCCACCAAAAAATGGGTGGGGGGGGCAGACCCCTCCAGCAGATCCTCCCCACAGAGTAACTGGACGCTTCCAGCTGTTGGGTGAGAGGCAAAATATATAAAAGCAGTTGGTTTAATAAAATAATTCTAAAACAAAAAAAGGGCAAAGGCCGCACTGGGACTATTCACCTATAAAATAAAACAGTAATCCTCCATAATATGACCATTAAAAATACATGATTAAAATGATTTTTTTCACCTCAACTGTTGAGGACGATGAGCGAGCATAGCAGCAGGTGATACAAAACAGGTTGCAGGGCAGGTGCTTTGGCTCTAATTCCTTCACGGTGAGGCAGAGAAGAGGGTGCCTTCCTCAGACAAGCCAGTGCATAGTGAGAGATCGAGAGGTGAGCATCAGGCTTAATAGGGGAGAGGACAATCAGCAACTAGTTGCACCTGTGAGATGGGGGCGGGGTCACAGAGACACCTGACTGGAGGCAGGTGTCCCTGTTGCAGCTTTGAATAAAAGTGAAATGATGATCGTTTGTCTCATTCAAGTCAACACCTCCTAAAAAAAAAAAGGAATTGGCCATACTGTTCCAATTATTTTGGAGGAGAGGGTAACTAACTGATCACGCTTCAGCTGTATTAGTATGCAAAAGCTCTTCCCAAAGAATGTGCGTGCTTTGTTTCTTTTATTACCTTTATTACCTCAAGGCATTTGACAGACAACAGCAGTCAAAAATGTGAAAACACATTCTCGTGCTATTGAACGAGAACGTGTGTCCAAACATTATAACTAGCGCTGCTGTAAAACCGAAATTTATACATGAAAATGACAGCTACAGTTTGCAAATTTGTGCAAGGAGCGCCTTTTAGGAAATGGCCTGTTGCTGCATGAATTCGTTTTGTAACAGGTAGCTCACGACAGCTTTGTCGCAGAATGTAGCCTGCTAACAAACAAATGTACGACGAACCATTTTTTGTTGCTTTTGTCAACAAAACTGAATTTCGGTTGCATACAGTAATGGCCCTTGTGAAATTGCTCAAAGAATAAATCTGATTCAAATATATTTTTTCTGTCTCTCTCCCTCTGTATCACCTTGCTGCAGCACAATTAAAAACCTGAAAAATCTGAGGACAATTGAAAAGGGTGCATTCACTGACCTGCCTAATCTGAATTATTTGTAAGTATTTCCATTTGAGGATGATTTTATTTGACTTCCGATGATTCTGTTCACCGTGCATGCAGCTCAAGTATTTCTTCAGTATTTACATGTGCATCAAGTCAGTGCAGTCGAAATTCAGATTGACAATTTAATTTTAAGGACCTCTGAGATACCCTACAAAGACCACAACAAAACTTTAAGATCAGAGTACTAATGTACATTTAAAGATATTCTTTTTGCACAGCAACATGGAAATTAAAGCATTAAAGTGGTTTCCTGTCAGATAATCGGTGATGGTGATGGCAACAGTTACATAAACACAAATATGTCTTTATTGTACTGCACAGCCGAAGAAGGTCGCTAAGGGTAACGCCATAATGTCATAATGTAATTAAATGTTTTCACAGATGCATCTTTGGCACTGGGGTGATGCACTTCCCAGACTTATCCACCATATCCTCCTTGGCCTTCCCATTCAGCCTGTAAGTAATCCGATTCAAACATAATAGTGGTTGTCAGTATCGTTTTCGTGCGCTGACCTTTTTTTTTTTTTCTTGAGGCCTACTTTTCTATAGCGCTGAATGTCGCAGTGCCAATAACATCAGCATAAAGCCAACAGTTGATTCGCAGTTCCTGAAACTGTAGTAACACCATTTTATCTGACTAATTAGCAGAAGCTTCTGGATTGATGTCATTTTGCAGAAAAATGCAAGCAAACATGGCCATAGAAAATATCCCTGCCAATTCCTTCAACGGTATGACAAAGACGACCAGTGACATGTGAGTAAATGCTCAACTTTGTCTTTGCATGTTACCAAAACATGGTGCAGCAATTGTTTAAGAATGCTTTCCGTTTTTGTCGTTATTCATTTTGCCTCTCCAATGTGCTAATGCAAGTGGCTGTTCATTCCCTTGACCTTGACCAGTGAATCTGTTGACAGTAAATTTTGACCTTGACAGAAGCCTGATCAGTAGCGGTTTCAAGGAAATCTACCCACACGCGTTCAATGGAACCTTCATCAGAACACTGTACGTTTTTCCCTTGGTGATCCTTTTTTTTTTTTTAAACACGGGCTTAAAACTAATATAAAGGCTCATGTAATATTTTCCTGGTAGTATATCAGTATGATTTTAATAGCTCTTTTTTCAAATCACATAATAGAGCAAAAACAAATGGTATGTAAGACTAAACAAAGACTAGATGTCCCTCTGTTTTCTTGCCCTTCCACACACTGATCGATGTTGATGGGTTGATACAGTTAATGCTTCAGTCAACTCAGAATGCTTTCTGTACACACAAAAGTAGAATCAGAATTCAGCTCAATGGGCAAAATAAGTAACTATACAACTAGCGCCTTTTGCTTTTTCGTTGGTTATTTTATGATATCATGAAACAAAATGGTGTCATTCCAATCTATAATCAGTAACTGAACTTATTGTTCCAGAGTAAACGAGCTGTCTGATCAGTACAATTCATTTTAACTTTCAAATATCCACTTTAAGTGTAGCTCATTTGTTTCATTTGCAGCGATTTAAGACACAACAGGCATCTGTGCAACATTCCAGAGGACGCTTTTGAGGGAGCCTGGGGCCCGCTTTATCTGTGAGTTTTAAAAACACATTCATTTAAAAATATTTTTAAAATATCCAATAAAATGTTTTGGAATTCTGTCGGGGGTTTTCGGAGGGGTCACCAACATTGGGCCAATCACTTTTTGAATTTAGCATTGAACACACGACTGCTCAAGTATGACAAGGATGGCTATCATAAAGCCCCAGAGAACGTATCATCTCTGCCCATTGTTTTGGTTCCCTAGCCAATGACATGCATGACATTTCATTCATACAGCTTTCAAAATGTGTTTGCTCAGCATAACCTCCAGTCACAGTAAGTTGTAAATGAAAAAATTTCAGACACACACCATATGCCGAGCCACAATTCTGCAGCTGCCACTAATAGCTTGATAAGTTGGAAGCACAAAAGCTACTACAGTATTTAACAGCTAGCATTTCACTTTTAGCATCCAGTGCTACTATTTATCAGCTAATATGAAGCAACAGACATTAATACAGGATAAATTCCTGATCACTTATAAGCAACATTGTTCAATGTTTGCCACCAATAATCACATTTATACATAAAAACATCCATCCATCTCACGAAGATCGTGGGCGTGCTGGAGCCCATCCCAGCTGTCTACGGGCAGTAGGCGGGGGAACTGGTTGCCAGCCAATCGCCGGGCACACAAAGACAAATGACCATGGGCGCTCACAATCACACCTCGGGGCAATTTCGAGTGTTCCATTAACCTGCCATGCATGTTTTTGGAAAGTGGGAGGAAACGGGAGTACCCGGAGAAAACCCGCACAGGCACGGGGAGAACATCCACACTGAAAGGCTGGAGCCGGAATTGAACCCTGCACCTCTGCACTGTGAGGCCTACGTACTAACCAGTCGCCCACCATGCTGCCCATATAAAAACACAAATACAATAATTAAGGAATAAAATATTCTTCTAAAAATGACCAGGAGTGTGTATCCTCAACTGCAGACAGCGTTTCCGCCTGCCCTTGTGTAATCAGGGTTATAGTTAGGGTAACCTGTTCTCTATGTGTACGCGTCTGTGTGTGATTCAGGGATGTGTCCTCCACAGCTTTGACCTCCCTCCCCCGAAAAGGGTTGGAGCAGGTAAAGCGCCTGAAAGCCAAATCTGCTTTTGCTCTGAAGCGCCTTCCTCCACTAGACAGTCTGACTGAGCTGGGGGTGGCTGAGCTGACATATGCGAGTCAGTGCTGTGCTTTCCACTTGTGGTACAGCAAACACAGGTAAACAATACGCTCTAACCGATGCAACATGAATTCATACTGGAAATATTCATTCAAACATCAAAAGTTTGATATTAAGCCAAATAGAACGACACTTAACACCCGATTTTATATTTGCAGACAAGAAGCTCTCAAGAACCCGTCACCATTTTGTGAATCGATCTACACGTAAGTTATTAAAATACAACAAATTTACTAAAAATACTGCAAAAATTAGTAAATTAGGATGATATGGATTTTAACAGCAGTGGTGGGAAGTAATGCAATCCAAATACTTCGTTACTGAACTTTAGTCGATTTTTCAAGTATCGGTGCTTGAGTATTTGTTTTTTTTGATAACTTGTTTTTGTACCCCCTGGATATGAAAACCAGTGGAGTGCATTGCATTTGGGATACAGGCCTTCAGTGGAGACTTAAGTTACCTGATTAGATGGATGATTCGAGAATTACTTTTGATATCTGACTGCTGTTTGTTAGGCTGGATGCCCTGCTTCTGTCATGTGGATGTGCCAGGGAATAACTACATTTTATAAAAATTGTTACACTTTTCAACCTCCACGGATGATGTCACAATGTAAAAACAACAAATCGGTTGAGAAATTGACATGTTGAGTCAAGGTGGGGAAAAAAAACAGCAACATGGAAAAACTTCAACCAGGCATTATTACCAACAAAGGTTTAAAATAAGGGGTAAAAAAAAAAAAAAAAGACACAAAATTCTAATTTCAGTCGGAACAAATAACACCCCACCTCTCAGTAACAAGACAAAAATATGTCATTTCTACAAGTTGATCTTTTAACAAACAGCCAGTTGCTTTACTGATTGTGTTGGCAAACATCCATTACTGCTGACACCTCCTCCTCATGTTGGTCACACACTGCTGCAGGAGGGTGTTCTACTCCTCAGCATGGTTTTTCAGCCAATCGGACTGTGATGGTCATGCTAGCGCAAACCATGTTCAGTCTGGTCTGGGTCAAGACTGTTGGCAGGTCACGCCATTCTTTCTAACACCAAATTCCAGAGGTAGTATTTGATAAACTCTGAGATGTGAGGGTAGCACCAGTTGTAAACACACCTGCCTCACATTTCTGAGGTTGGGGGTTTCAATCCGGGTACTTATTGGCCTATGTGGAATTTTGCATGTTGAACCCGTACTTGCGTGAGTTTTCTCAGCGTCCTTAGACTTCCTCCTACGTTCACAAAATATGTATCTTTGAATAATTGAAGAGTTGTTGTCACTGGTTACAGGATCTAATGTCAATATCCTACCCACACACACACATCATCACACCGCCATCACCAAAAAAGTTACTCTATCGCAGGTGCAATATTTATATTTATGCCTCAGAGGGTGCGTCATGATAAGGTGGTGTTGCCAGCATGCCTGTTCCGCATATCAATTGTTACGTTGGAGAAACCAAGCAGCCTTAGAACAGGCGCATGGCACAACGTCAGCAAGCATCTTTTTCAGGTCCAGAGTCAGCCATTCATTCGCATCTCAAGAAGAAGCGACATTTCTTTGAGGTCAACAATATCCAAATTCTGGATAACGAGAATCACTGGTTTGAAAGCAGTGTAAAAAAAAGCCATCCATGTTCAACCCGGAAATGCATCTCTAAAATTGCGGATGGGGTTTTGAGGCATTACCTATCGTCTGCGTATAACAACATCCTGGCATCCCTCCCCCTGTGATTGTTTTAATGAGAAGAGAGGCCCTAACAGTTAAACCGCTTTGTCACCAACTGGTATGCAAGGACAGTCGTTCACGAGCCACGCGGGGAAACAACACACAGCCACAGCCAGAGGACACACCCTCCCACACATAAATCGGGAGGCTCCACACCTAAAGCTTAGAACTGAAGACGCCTTTTGGACGAAAGGAGAAACATCTCCAATAAGCAAGAAAAGTAGAGTTGCTTTGTTCACACGTTTGTAGATGACCTTCTCCTGGATGGTTGAGAATCTACACAGACATACCGTTTGCCAAAGCCACTGAAGATTTGCCACATTTTATAAGAGCACAACCACCATATTTGTCATCATTTAAAAGGGAATTAAACAAGCTTTCCAAAATGATAGAATTGGTAAGGCGTAAGAGGGATTCATACAACAGGCAAATAGCCTACCAAACACATTTTATCAACCTTTATGATTTTCAGTTTTTTTTGATGACTGATGATTTTGCAGTGTTTTTGTACTCCCACATAAGAGTGTCAACAAAGAGCCTTCAAGCCAATTGAAATACTATTTGACAATGTACTGTTTGCTTGTTTAAGGGGAAACGTACCAAGTAGCATTACGCCCTGATGTCCATAATATGACACATTAAAATGCATCATACACAGTAATGGACATCATCCATTTGGGAAGTCATTCAACACGTTAAAATACCTTTTTTTTTTGGTTTTCCAGAAATTTTGGTCGAGGCACTGACCTCTACAACAATCACCCACAACTGGAACATATTTGTCCCAGCCACGCCGGCATCCAGTGCACGCCAGAGCCAGATCCTTTTAACCCCTGTGAGGACCTCCTGGGTCCCATCCTGGGCAACGTCACCTGGATAATTGCCTTTTTTACCATTGTTGCTAACCTCACTGTGCTGGTCATCCTACTTTTTACCAGTCGCAAGTTAACTATCTCCCGGTTTCTCATATGTAACCTAGCCCTAGCAGACCTGTGCATGGGGTTTTACCTGATGCTCATCGCACGCATGGACTACCACTCTCGCCACGAGTACTACAACCACGCCACGGAATGGCAGACGGGCCCAGGTTGCGACATGTCGGGCTTCCTGACAATGTTCTCAAGTGAGCTGTCAGTTTATACGCTCACTGTGATCAGCTTTGAACGCTGGTACACCATCATCAATGCCATGGATCTAAACAAGAGGCTGGGCATGCACCATGTGCTGGCCATCATGGTTGCAGGTTGGGTCTTCTCCCTAGTAGTTGCTCTGCTGCCCCTAGTGGGAGTCAGCAGCTACAGCAAAGTGAGCGTCTGTCTGCCAATGGATATCGACACGGGGGTTTCTCAGGCGTACGTGTTGCTTGTGCTCTCGCTTAACGTTGTGGCGTTTCTGGGGGTGTGTTTCTGCTACGTGTGCATCTACCAGAGTGTCCGCAAGCCGGCGCCCGCCAATCACAATGACGCAAAGCTTGCCAAGCGCATGGCGGTGCTGATTTTCACCGACTTCCTTTGCATGGCGCCAATCTCCTTCTTTGCAATTTCCGCTACCCTGCACATGCCCCTCATCACCATGTCTCACTCCAAGTTCCTCCTCATCATATTTTATCCCATCAACTCTCTCTGCAACCCTTTCCTGTACACCATCTTTACTCGGGGCTTTAGGAAAGAAGTGCGCCTGCTGCTCCAACGTTGTAGGAGTACGTTTATAGCATTTAAAGCAAAAGGCCCACGACTCCCAACTTATCTGCATCCGAATAATGCCCAGCGGGAAACCACGCTTTAGCTTCTCGACTCGTCACTCGAATGATAGGTTGTTTGTGATCGAAGGAAACACATCACCCGTCATGAACTTGATCCATCATCGGCCTGAACTGTACATTTCTTCAAAGCTTGGCTCAGGATGGCGCGAGGCCCTGCATTGCACACGATTGCTTGCACGTTTTTTATTTTTTACAAACAGACTTGAGAATGTCCCGCAATTGGCTCGTTACCAGCTTTGGGTGTGTGTACCCTGTCTCTCACTCCAAGTTAGCCAAGATCTCACCCTAGAGATGGAGGTTTGAGTGGACAGATGTTTCAGAGTGTTAGAGGAATCTATGAGCAAAATTGTATCATGTTTAAAGTTTCATTTAACTTGGACACATCTAAACGTTTGGGTGCATATCCAGCACCCCCCAAATGTCTGTACACAAAGGCTCCGGCCACCTGGCCGGAGGACGGTTGAAATCCACAATTAGCACGTCAATGCAGGTAGGCGATCACAGGGGAGAGGGCGAAACTCGGTCACAAAAGGGGAACGAATAATTCGGGAACCGCGGTTGAAGAACAAAAGACGAGTTGAGAACACCCGCCGCGCCCAGGCGACATTGGCCATCCGCAAAGTCTGCAACATGTTAATTCGATGTAGACCAGACAGAAAAGGCGCCAACGTACTGGTGGTTCAATGTTTAAAAACAGGTAACCAATCACTACCGAGGGGCCGGACCGGGGGTGCGGTATGCAAATGTCGGGGCAGTATTTTCCTTGTATGTTACAATAAAAGTCTGAATTGGTGGGAAGGGAGCGCGAGAGTGTGATCATCGGAGCAACTAAACCGTCGT
>CAAKHF010002797.1:2310-13018 GCA_901007745.1 Hippocampus kuda
TATATTTACAACTCCAGTGAACGTCCGTTTATCACATGATGTATGGTACAGACCCACCCACAACACCTGAAAATTCCTAACTTAAAATGGATGTAAATAGTCTACACACCCCTGTTCAAATGGCACTGGGGGGAAGATAAAAAAATGAGACCAAGACAAATCATTTTGAAATTTTACGTGATATGCATGACACATTGGACAATACCCCTAAAATCTTCTAGTGAGGCGAAGAAAAATAAACAATGGCGATAATCTGGTTGCACAAGTGCGCACACCCTCTCTGATCTGGGAATGTGGTTGTGTTTAGAATTAACCTTCCAACTGTCAACTGTGAGTCAGCACACACCTGCCGCCCTTTAAAATAGCTCCGATTAACCCCGAATACAGTTCAGCTCTCGGTGAGTCACATTCTACAGCACAAGCTATGCTTTGCAGAGAGCTTCCACAACATCAGTGGGATCTTGTTGTTTAAACGTATCAGACAGGAGAAGGGTTCAAAAGCATTTCCAAGGCACTAAATATAGCGCAGAACACAATGAAGGCAGTCGATATTAGCTGGAGAAAATATGGCACAACAGTGACATTACTACACTGAAGGCAGAAAACTCTAAATTTGTGATCGAGCAGAGCCGTGAGCGACGAACCACAAAGTCCAGGAACACTCAACTGTATTTGTATCGGCCGCATTTAAACGCAGTTTAGAATTTAACTCTGAAATGTTTTTTATTGTCACTGTCTTTATTGTTCCAGTTAGCTTCTATTGCAACATGAAATCACAAAGCCTAAAGTCCCTGAAAAGTGAAAAGAAACGTGAATGCGCTGATATCACACCCTCCTGAAAAATGTATAAAACTTTGTCTCACGACTTATGTTTGCACATCCCTACGTGTTTGAGCCCCAAAAACATATTGAAGCCTCCGGTAGCCAGAAAATATCCCAATCAGTTGTCACCGAGCTTGCCGTGCCACAACGAAAGGCGCTAGCCACCAGCTAGCTCAAGAGCGTGTGTTTAGAACTCACTCCCACGCTGACCCTCCCTTCTTTGAAGAAGAAATGGTTGCGACCTACCGGCGCTGCCAATTCAGGAAAACCACAAACAGTTAGATAAGCTATATTATATTTGTGGGGGCTCTAGTCTTGGTTTAATATGTTCAAATGGTCTTTAAAGTGCGACAACTTATGTGAGTAGTTGGCAGTAATCTTTTTACATAATTGGAGGTTTGTTGAGGTGCTGAAGCAGTTCTATCTAGCGTACATCGAAGTATCTTGCCTGGCTAGACGCAACGAGATTTTGAAAACAATACATGAGAACATCTTTCAAGGTATGTAAATGGAAAACATTGACTTGGCTATACTTTGCACCGGAAGAGTTGGGCATAACAGGGGGTTTCCAGCTTTTTGCGCCATTGTGGGATGGAATGTAGTGTTTTCCCGTCCAATCCCTGTAGCATCCCTCATTTGCATCAAAATCATTGGGGTACACCGTGTTAATATTGCAGAAACATAAAGTACATTCGATGGTGTTCGTGCTGGACGATGGCACGTAAACTGTAATATCTCCCCTTTTGAATGATGTAGTCAGCTATGTGTGTGACAGGGCCAATATTTGAGACTGCTTTGCAAAGCCTGGTGTGTCATATTTATGAGTGAAATACTATGAAGTCCTACCACGCACGTCCACGGAGCGCTGGATCTGTCTGCCTGCGCCTCGATTAAATACGTACACTAAAATCGTGTTCGACCAACTCCACTGCAAAATAGCCCACCTTTTAGCCAGTCTAAACTTTGGTCTTCTTTTGTTCACCAAAACTGCGAGATGTGCCAGTCGGCACGAAAGCAACGCCCATTCAGGAGTTGCGCGTCGACCAAATTGTAAGGTCTCTCGCTCTCTCGCAATCTCTCTCTCGCTCTCTCATTGCCACATCTGCAAATCAATTTAGTGCTTTTAAAATATAGTACGAGTGAAGGAAAGCTAAACATTTTGGATAAAGGTCATATGTAAACATCAAATAAAAACCAGTACGAGTGCTTATTTTAGTTTTGTTGAGCACATTTTTTACTAATTTTACTCGTCTGATTTCACTCTTCCACATTGAAAAAAAAATGCTTGCTGCCTAAGAAAACTGAAAAATGTGAACAAGTATTTCTTTTGGTATTTATAGATACTTTCAAAGTATATTTTTTTGTAAGTGTGCATAGTGTGTACAGTAGTTGGTTCAATTTTAAAATGCACTACACATTTACGGAAAAGCTATTCAGGCAGCTATACAGTATGGCCTTCAATTTCACTTTCACCATCATTGATTAAAAATGTCAGAAATGCTGGCACAAGCCGCAAAATGTCAACAAAGTTGAATGTACTCTCATCTTAATTGTCCTCAAATGAATTTGTACCTACCTTCAAGAATTTGGACTGTAAGATAATGTAGCTGTGTAGCTGCTTTCTGGAGCTGTATTCTGTGATTTACATGACCCCCATTTGTTGAATAATTACACTTAATATCGGTGACATAATCAACTAGTAAATATAGCCGACTAGCAAAATAATCATTTGAGGAAGTCCTATTTGAAACTTTTTACTGCATAGCGTACACAGGCTGGGTTAGTGTTCAATATAAATATTATTGTTATTCACGCAACATGCATAAACTTGCAGGGTAAAGTAGAAATCGAAACCTGAATTAGAATGTGTGTGTGTGTGTATGTGTGTGTGTGTGGGGGGGGGGGGGTTCTAACCTCCACCCTCCCAACTGAACCTCCTGCCACCCCAAGTAAAGCTGTCTAAACCAGAGAACTGGATAACCACTGATGCAATAAAAAAAAAAAAAGGCACTCAAGTTTAAGTGGAGGGACTCTAAATGCATGACTACCCCCGCCCCCCCCAAAAATGAAAATCTTGCTTAAAACCAGTTTAACGCTATTTCGCCACATTTGAGTACCACGTAGTTCTCAGTCTTTCCATATTTTCAGCAGTTATCTTCAAAGTTGCATAATGCAGCTAGAAACAAATATCTGAATTCACTCGGCAGGTTCTTTAAACAATGACAATGGACACATTAGTAGGTACACCAGCTTCATCTAATAAGGCCTTAATGCATTAGCTCAACCATAAATCTTTCCCCAAAACTAAGATAATGCTTTGTTTTGATTGATATTGTCAGTGAGCCAATGATTTAATCTTGTGTTTATTATTGTTGTAGTTTGCAGCGGTTGAAGAACGACTCGGCTTCAAACTGCGGTGGCTCAAATATACTCACGACTTGGAACGCAAATATCAGAGACATCCGCTCAACATGATGCGGTGCGACTTCTACTTCAAGCTTCAACCACAATAATAAACATGCTGTTAAATTAATACTTGACTGTTTTCAACTTGAATATTTGTGCAGGCGTATTTGGTAAATTGGCCTGTGAGCGCATGCATGTCAGAAATTGTGTTCAGTGGGTCTCAGATTTTTACCGCTGTCCATTTGTGACATTTTGTTTATTTTTCCAGGGTATTGTGGAGACAGGGTTATGCAAACCGGTCCCACTTTGTCATTGTGGGGGACGCTCGGTTGCTTTGGAGATCTGATGTTTGGCGAGTATGAATAATAACCATATAGCAGCCAATGATGCACATCTGCCTCGGATTAATGCAGACCCCCTCCTGCGGCGCTGCCTTGCATTCCTCTGCACTCCATCAACTCCGTGGGGTTTTATTTCATTCACAGTGGGTGTAAGCAGGTAGATGCTCCACCCCTGGGGGACGCTCGTTGGTTCACGTGCGCACCCCCTGTGTCGCAACAATATGTGGCGCCAACCATGATGTTATTGGATGTATTGATGAAGGTCATTTTCATCTAATTTCATCAATTTAGATGCTTGCAAATACTATTCTAATTTAAAGCTAATTCCCCCCCACCAATGCCACTTTGATTTGACGTGTAAATGTCTCACACGCTGAAACAGCCACGTTTCAAGCCGTTTTTTCAAAATTATTGTTGATTTTAGGTGTTTAGCGTAAAATGCAATACTTATTGACAGTGCAACCAACAATACACTTCATGCAAAACACTAAAGACGTCAACAGTTTCATAAATCTCATGTAAGATGTTCAATTTGCATATGTAACCCACCAAACTCTGCAGATACAAATGCGTAAGCAATCCGAACTACTCATTGAGCCCACTATACTCTTGTGTTTGTACAAAGTACAATGGGAGGAACATTAAAGGCATGCAATAGTTCTGATTCTTTCAAAAACTCTATCATATCTCAGAAATAACCATTTATTTTACTGGCCGCTGTCGTGGGGATGCAAAATGGTGGCCTCATCTTGGCATTACACGGATCCCTCTGGTGTATTGCAACAATGAAGCTCTCTCCAGTGACATGAATTGTAAAGACGGCTTGAATGAAAATGACAGATCATTTGTAAGTGACCCCCCCCCAACAAATAAATAAATGGGGCGGGGGGCTTACACATAGACACTAAGATGTATTTGCATTACGTTTCATGGACATGGAATTAGCACCTTTAGAAAACCTACAGGCAAATCATGAAACTTTGTTTGGGAAAAATATTGATCGATATTTTGACATTAAAAGTTCGAAAAATATGACTGACAAATATTTTTGTTTGTTTTTCGAAACAGGTGTTCCATTTGAATGATAATAACTGCCAATAATTGAAATAATTCTATCAGCAAAATGTATGTATTTTCAAAAGGGAATTCAAATGGTCATGTCTTTACCCCTATTGATCAAATTACAGAAGGTGACGCCAATTTATGATGAGTTGTTTAATTTTAAAGTGTAATTCCTGCACCAGGGATTTCAACACTCATCTTTGTCGAGGCCCACCTTGCAGTTGTGGTTGCCCTCAGAGGGCTACTGTGACTGCGAAAACATCACCTCGTGATATTATCACACAAAGTATACGCAGCTAGATTTGCACTCAAAGTCGAAGAAAATGGTTTCTTCAACTATTGTTTCGTTCTTTTTTTTTTTATTTACTTATTTTAAAAAACAAAAATGCTTGCAGCATCACTGTGTTATTTAAGTGAAGACTGCAACTTTGGTTGTGATTTTCGAGAGAAAAATGTACGTTGATGCACATAATTTGACGTGGCCGGACCTGGCCCTCGGGCCTTGAATTTGACACAGACGCTATCCACAGTTGGGTCTAAACTATTTGCATAATGACATGACAAAGTTGCTATTATTGTGCCAGTATATATAATCACAATCACGTTGAAAGAAAACAAGTGATGTTGGATGAGGTGTGGCCTTTTTGCTTTGGACACCGTGAAATAGTTGCAATAGTCGGTACTGTGCGACAACCAATAACAGTATCGATATACTTTGTTCTACTTTGATGGAGTGGCACACAAGGAAAACACCAACATTCTGAGTTTCCTCCTTGCAGGAGGCCTTCATTTGCAGCTCGTTTGCGGCTCTTCCGGACTTTAGTTTTGTCTTTGGTTGGCCGAAGTGAAAAGTGGGTTCTGTTGGGCTGAGGTCAGGCCTTTGACTTGACGATTTTCCAAACTGAGAAGTAAAGTGGTTGAAAACTGTTGCTGGCCAAATAAGCGTAGGCTACTTCTGAATCTGTCTGGATAGTACATTTATTGTACTGTATATGGTGCACAGACATTTTTGAGGACAGATGCTCAAGCCCCCCCAAAACACCATCCCCGAAAATTATTCATATAACCCCTGCATTATAGGGGGGGGGGAGAATATATATATATATATATATATATATATATATATATATATATATATATATATATATATATATATATATATATATATATATATATATATATATCTCAACACAGTTGATCACATATGTGCCGCACATCCGTGAGGGGCATATTTGACAAGGACTGAAATACCCGTCAGATATCAAAACATCAATGACAGAGCGAATCCAATGTTGTAAGCAAGCGAGTACAGCGTATTGATTACATGTCAAAATACTGCGCAGGGCCATTAGTTCAATTTGTGACATTCAAGCATAGGCTTAAATGAATTTAAGCCTACGCCTAAATGTAATCTCCATGGTAATATTTCCAAAATGGCCGTAAAACCGAAGAGCTCACAACAGCCCGGTTGACATGTTGGCACACACAACTTCGTCTGTACTGTATATCAGAAGATTTTTTTTTTTTTTTGTCATGGTGAAGGAGATAAAATATCAACATTGAGAAATATATCTCATGTGTTGGACCACACATAAGAGCACAAGCCTGTTGACGCCTGAGGCTTTGACTAGACCCCAAAAGTGTCCTCCCCAGAGCCGCAGTGCCTTCATCTGGCTGCAACATTTTCAGTAATAACACTGCAGAGTCTCTCTCTTTGGATGCATACTGCATTTAATGAATGCGTTCAAACGGTTCTGTCTCTGCACTTGCCAGATCAGCTCACTAAAGTACAGCACTACTGCAAACAAGCTTGGAGACAGACTCCCCACTAAAAAGTAGATGAGTCTGCACATTACCATTCTGCTATGCGTGGCATTGGCAGACTTCATTTGTATTTATATAGCCGAGTGCAAACTGTTGCTGCATCTCCCCATGAAGCCGGCGAGTAAGCATGTAAATATAGGCGTTTGATCAAAAAAAAAACTGAATTGTGAGCCATGATAACAAGTTTCCAGTGAGGTGATTATTGTATATTCGCAGACACAAAACTGTACGAGCCTATATCCTACTCTCGTAGTGTGCACGTGCACCAAAACTATGTATAAAAAAAAAAACAAAACAACAACAACATTCTGGAGAGTTCAAATATTACAAAATACTCTAGCATACACTAGCAATACACTAGCATTAACGCTATCAGTTAATGCACACTGCCTGTAGACTGTTACAGGATGTTTTTGTCATTTTCATTTTGTACCTTAATTACATAACTACATAGCAATCATTTTTATATGTATCTATGTATTCATAAGGTGCATGTGTGTTTGTGCGCGTGTATCTCTTTGTAGCTCTGGTTATATCATGGAATTATGAATTATACATTTTCTATTTGGTCATCATGTGTTTGCACAGCATATTTAACGGGCGCTGTGACAAAGATGTCCGAAGGTTTATGACAGGCATGTCAGTGTGTTCAAGATGATTAAGTATGAGTTTCTTTCTGAAATCTATAATTGAAATATTATTCTGTGACGGTTTGTTATGGCACCGAGATTCTGCAAATTACCTCCGTGGGGAAATGACAACGAATAACTGTGACCTTAATGTGGTCTTTAAACGTCAAGGTGAATGGGAACAAAAATAACATCTGATTGCAACACCTGGAATAAATTACACTATTTTCTCATGCATAAGTTTCTATTCTAGACGCTCTATGAGAGCTCGTTTAAACGTTTGCCCCTGATTATTAAATAAATAAATAATAACAATAAAAAATAACGTTTCATTGTTGCACGGCGCACAATTGCGCATATGATGCCTGCGAATGGACACCGGAGTTTTTTTGTTTTTTTTTTGCCCGTCTAAGCCCACTCACCGTAGCAGGGGAGGATGCCGTTGGGGCCTCCGTCCGTGTGCAGCTTGCCGCCCTCGGGGGGCGTCTTGCAGGTGGGTCTGTGCATGAAGAGCTGGTACTTGTGGAAGGGGCCCTCTCCCTCCGCGCCGTCCAGCGATTGGCACTCGGTCTGGAAAGGACTCCGGGACTTCTCCCCGTACGTCTGCGCTTTACTCGCCCCGAACGTGGGGCTGTATTTGGCTTCGGTACTGCCGAATGTCCTGAACGGATTCGCCTGGTGCTCCCTACCTTGCGAGGCAGGCGGACTATAATACGCATCCATCGAAGTCATGTCGCAGTATGAGACGCACGTATCTGCGTTCATACCTTAAAAAAAAAAAGTTTTATTAAAAAAAAAAAAAAAAAAAAAGATGCAGAATCCAAGCTGGTCTTCTCGCCCTGCCCCTTCTATTCGGCTCTCCTCGAACTTCCACGCAATGCACACTGACGCGCCCTTGCTCGCACAAGCTCAAAGAGACGCATCTGGGACTGCTTTAGAGTCAGGGGGTGGGGGGGTGAACAAATGCTAAAAGCCCCTCTCTGTGAAGGAGAGCGAGATGCCTCAGAAGGAGCCCACAGTGGAAAAGCGTCAAGCAGAACTGCGCTGACCTTCAAGCTGCACGCGTGCACTCCGAGTAGGCCCGCTCCGCTCTGACCGCGCTATTATGCACCGATGGGAGGTCAAAAACAAGGAAAGGGCGGGGGGGGGGGGGTGCATTTTCTTCTTCTTCTTCTTTCTTTTTTCCCTTTTTTTTTGTGGTGGTAAACACGTGGGAAACGCAACACATGACATTAATGCAATCAGGAGATGAATGGAGCAGCTTTCATACGTTAAATCTGAATTTTTATTTCGTGCGCGCCTTACAGCTGCGCACTCCGCGCTGATTATTCTTGTTTGGGGGATTGATCCGTTGCGTTCGTTTCAAAGCAAAGTAATTCGGAAGACATAACGGGATCAAGACTTAATTTGGCCCGAGTTTATTTTTCATACTTAATATTATGATAATAATTGTATCATAATTAATATGATGATAATACTGTAATTTCTGCGGTCTGTTTGTTATTAAAAGTCTCGATTGTTTATTTCAATACATTATTATCGCAAACACCAGGCCGCGGCCTGGTGGGCGAGGGAGTCACTTTGCAGACGATGTCTCCACAATGCACAATGGTCACCGCGCTAAACTCCCGCAGTCAGTTTATTTGAGCCCCAGCTGCAGTTGAAATATTAAATTACTTATGAAGCATCACACTAATATTGCTCGTTGAGGATGTTTGGCTTGCTCAAACGACGCAGGCTATAAAAGCCAGAATTAAATCGGTTACAGGAGACAAGTTGGGTCTGTGGCCAAATTGAATAAGTCCTCGCCAATCGCTTCCTTAATTTATCCGAAAGCCAACGAAGGTAATGACTTAATATCTGTCAACAACAATTAAAGCAAATGAGAAAAAAAATACCCCGTGTTTATCTCTCGAATGTTTCTTAACAACAGGTCAGCTATACTCGTGTAGTTCATGATGATTCCTCGTGAAATGTCATCATTTAACATCAATTTAAAATGTATTTTTGTTGGAAATTTAGTCTCCATTTAAAATGTGGTTCTTACAACGGTGCATATAATTCAAGCAAGAATCGTTTAAATCGTTTGAATAAAGCTGCGAGCTGTTTTGTAAGTTATTTAATATGCCCTGCTAACAGCACTTTAGCATTTATTTTATTTATGATTTGCCGTTTTGTGTTTTTTTTTTGTGTTTTTTTTTTTTTTTTTGCAGATCCGAATTCACAACAGGAAAACTTCCTGCTGATTTGTACTTTTTCATATATATATTTTTGTCTTCAAAATAATTGATTTCACCCCCGTGTTAAAATCCATTCGTGAGCAACATATTTGAATTACCGTGGTCTTTAACAAATTATTTCGTTCTCAGATGAGTTCACGTAAAATTCACCTCCATTATGACATGGAAAAGGTCATCTGCTCTCCGTCACACCAACACGCGTTAAACGAGACGAGGGAAAAGTGCGTGAAAGGGTTTCCTCAAGAAATCTTCAGCTGATTTAAAAAAAAGTGTCGATTTATTTCAAACTTGCGCCTCAGATGACAGCTGCTTCGAGAGAAGACAATGGCATTGTGTTCTAGGTTTTCACTTTGTAATTTCGAAACAATTTTACGTGTCTTAGTGAATGGGGTAGAATGTGCGTCTGTGTGGCGCATGTGTGTGAGAGAGAGCGAGCGAGAGAGAGAGAGAGAGATTATGTGTGTTAGGAAGAGCTTGTGTACGAGAGATCTTTGTGTGTGTGTGTGTGTGTGTGTGTGTGTGTGTGTGTGTGTGTGTGTGTGTGTGTGTGTGTGTGTGTGTGTGTGTGTGTGTGTGTGTGTGTGTGTGTGTGTGCGCACGCGTGTGCGAAAATAAAAAGTAAAGTGATGAGACGTTAAGGGAGTTACAGGTAGGTAAACAAACGAGCCATGAGCGCATGCATGGGACTGGATTCCAATGAGACCTGTCATTCAGGTCTCTGTTGAAGTCCAGTCCCATGTGCTCACTTAATACAAACCACTCGCGTGCTTCAGGCAGCAAGCTCATCTGTCACAGATATACATCGCCCATCCTCTCTAAAAGCGTTTTGCTAAATGGCTACTTGCCTGTTTGACTTCCAGCTGGAACCACGTCCAAATTTCCTTGAAGACGGGCTGTCTGCAGGGATAGTCGAAAACGCTGCGCGTAAAGTAGCTGAACGGCGCTGAATGACCAAAAACTGTAGTCAGTCGTCACCATAATCTCTGAAAATATCAGAACCATCATCCCAATATTTTGCATTTTATGACGTCAAGCATTTTCATCTCCATGGACACCCACCCATTGTAGAGAAAAAGAACCCCAATACTTTGGATTTTATGGATGTTAAGCGTGACAAGTGAGTGTATCTTGTAGGCATTAAGCGACGTCAATCTTTTTCTCTATTGAGGGTTGATGGAGAGGAAAATGCTTTGTTTACAAAATCCAACGTACGAACAAACATCCGCGCTCACACTCTCACCTCGGGACAATTTCGAGTGTTCCATTAACCTGCCATGCATGTTTTTGGAATGTGGGAGGAAGCCGGAGTACCCAGAGAAAACCCACAGAACAACGCAGCCAGAATCGAACCCTGCACCTCAGCACTGTGAGGCAGATGTGCTAA
>CAAKHF010002798.1:3090-29566 GCA_901007745.1 Hippocampus kuda
ACACACACACACACACACACACACACACACACACACACACACAGATACAGAACTCGCGTGTTTGACTGCAGGGATTAGCATGGAGTGTCCACAGAATCGTGTGTGTGTGTGTGTGTGTGTGCGTGTGTGTGTGTGTGTGTGTGTGTGTGTGTGTGTGTGTGTGTGTGTGTGTGTGTGTGTGTGTGTGTGTGTGTGTGTGTGTGCCGGGGGGGGAAAGAACTTGGGCCTCCAGGGCGCCTTCCTAACGCCCCCTCTCAATGGCTATTATTGGCAGAGGCAGATAATGTCACAGGGCCGCTCCCGCCAACAAGCAAGAAAATACTCAAATCAATAATTCACATTCTTGTATAGCAAAATATGTTCATCCCCTCCAGTATGATTTCCTTTTTTTTTTCTCCAAAAGCTATACAATGTACAATCATAGATGAGCACATCAATCAGGAACTGGCTTCGAAAGCCCATCCAGCAGGGGCTTAAGGCCGTTCTATATCTTGAGCATCAAAACGATATCGGTTCAGCTGAAGAAGCTTATTGCCTCCAAATATATCTTGTGTAGATGTCTATATCCAATTCAAATATTAAAGTCTGGGGATTTTGCTTTTTCCTCCGGTTTCCTTTATTGTTTGTGTGCAATGTTCCTATGGGCAAACAGGGCTGTTTTCTTTCCGGGATGATCTGAAATGCACCAACAATGTCCAAGTCTGAGGGTACGGCAACCTTGAGAAAATAATATATATGGAAATGGGGAAATATAGAAAGCATCTCTCTTATTGTTCTCCCTGCAGTGATGTATTTATGTTTGTGTCTCCTCAGGATGAAAACATGTAAAAGAATACTCCACTATTTTGGAAGTGATATATCTTGGACAAAATAAAAGGTGTTAATAATAAACAAATCTGTAAAAAAAAAAAAATTGTTGCAGGGGTGTTTCAACTTTTCAATGTGCCTATACAGCCAAGCATCCCAATGATTGCTTACCTTCTTTCCTCCCGCAGTTGTGCAATTTCCTCCTAATCTCCCCACAAGCGTCATCTTGGATTTGCTCAAACTGCCACACAGCCACCCCCCCCCCACCCCCCGCCACCCTCCATCACAGCGCCGTGCTCTGCCCCCTGCTTTTTTGTCAATCTCAGGACTGAAATGTAGGAGTTGTAGAAGTTTGCTATTCATTTGGACCTCTTAACCTCTCTTATGTATGATTGCTTGACATAAGTGAATAAAGCAAATGACTTCTATGTGGGCCCCTTCTGTCGCTCTGCTTCGTCGAGACCCCACATTCTTGCTTTGCTATCTGTACAGTCATGAAGGTAAGCATAATAGTCTTAGTTAGAACACACATCTCCACCATATGTTGTCCTCCGCAATCCTGCTCTTCACATGACCTTTTGAACCTTTGTTGGTTACGGTATCCTCAAAGGTTTATGACCACATGAAGGACAAGCCGTTTTAATTTCACAGGCAGAAGGCATATCCATCCTCTTTGTTTGAGCTTGCATGCAGATTTGGTGACAGTATTCTTAGCACTGAGGCCAAAAAAAGCGACATCACGTGAGTCTTTTGTGGTCAAGATAAAGCGCACACAGCTCTCTTCAATAGCAGGTAATTGTAACTCTTAAAATCTCAATTGTCACAAATCATAGCAGAGTTCTCCAACCGTATGAAACAAGAAAACAGACACAAGGGCAGCTTCCTTTTCTTTTCTTTTGCAAAAAGAGATATGTTCAAGTACACCCAACCCTGCTATTATTTCGTGATGCTTGATGACTTAAGAAAGTGGCATTAGCATATTTAAGAAGTTATTCATGAAAGATATTGACCAAGAAAAGTAACTTGTTAATGAGCATAATCTAGATTTCTGATCCAGATAAATATATATATAGATAGATATATATCTATCTATCTATATATAGATAGATACTGTATTTCATGAGTCTTGCTGTCTGTCCTTTTAAAAAAATATATATATATATATATATATATATATATATATATATATATATATATATATATATATATATATATATATATATAAAGACATATACAGTATATATATATATATATATATATGTCTTTTTTTAAAGGACAGACAGCAAGACTCATGAAATACAGTAATTCAACTGCACATAGTTCACAAACATTTCATGGAAAGAATATTTTTGTTGTAACAACGCTTCCTGTTTAAACAACACAGGCACATTCAAGAACTATTAATATTAATGTGTTTTTCCCCTCTTTTGTCACCTCACTCTCAAGTTCCCCACCCACCTAAATACATTAGATAAACTGGAGACTGATGAGGGCGCCTCCTCCACCAGAGCGTGCGTTACTGGGAGACTGCACACTGATTTCATGCACGCTCACTCGGACAGAAAAAAGAGCTCTGTGGAGCAGAAATGCTTCTCTTATTAGCAAAACTCATTCACCTGCACGCCACATTGACTCGCTGGCAATTTAACAATAAATCATGAGCAATGCCGATGGAGGCCCGGCAGTAGACTGCCCTCGCCTGTCACTTTAGGCACCCTGAAACATTTTGGGTTCAGTGACCTCGTTTCATCTGCCGAACTAAAAGGTCATCCAACAGGCTACGCAAGCAATGTCTGTGGCTCATCGTCTCCCAGTGCTCCCTGTGATTGCTCATTCAATTTAGAAATACTGCACCTTGGTGTAATATTTCACCGGGGATCATGGGAAGTATTTCGTGCAATTATTTCAGCAAAGAGAAAATTAAACCTCGAGCTGCTCTGGGAGTTGTCTCCTTTTTGAGTTGAGTGCAGGATTTTTGGTGCTCAGATTGAAAATTGCACTGGACGAGCTGAGCGGTCAGCAACATCACGCCGTGCATAAATGAGTTGGCTAAATCCCAGCAAAGAATCTGTGTGCTACTTATCAGCCTAAACACCTTAAAGCTTTGCTAGCTGGACAATGGCTGAACATTTTGTGCTGCCAGTTGCTGAGCTTACAACAGCTTTCCCTCATTTGCAGTTTGAGAGTTTGCCCCGCAGTGAAGTGAACATGATTCTCCACTACAGTATTGGTTGACACACATTTCTCGCGGCAAGCACACATTTGTTAACTGCCCGCATTTCCTGTGCAAGTGTGCATCTCCAGAGTTGCTGACAGTGATACTTGCAGGACCGAGGCCTGGCCTACTTAAGGGGCTGCAGAGAGGAGGGCAGGCCAACTTGTCAGCAGCACTAGGTGCTTGCTGCTTAGATAAACCTGCAGGATTAGTGGCCCAGTTAAAGTTGGGGCAAAGAGGATTAGCCTCTTCTCTTCTGAGGTGGCAAGAGATTCCCTGCATGTCCTTCAGCACTGCTGGCCAAGAGAGATGAGAGCAAGTGGTGGGGGGGTTTGAGGGCTCCAGGTTGTGCCCCTATTGTTATCTGAGTGAGAATCACCTTTGTCGCGTCATGTTTAAAAAAAAAAAGAAGGAAAAGAGTAAAGGTGAGGTATAGTAATTAAAGGTGAAATGCACTGAATGGTTTCTGGCGAGTGCTTTCATTAAGAAGGCAAAAGCTGGTAATTACCGGCCAGGTGTGACAGTGAGGTCAGCCACGGGTTGGCAGAAAACTATTTAGAAGGTGTGTGCATCCTTTTAGGAATTATTCGTCATTATAAAAAATAAGAATATGCAGTGAAATCTCATATTTACAGACGAGATTCGAAACGAACGCTCAACATCCTGCTAGTATGTATTACTGTCATTTCATCGAGTAAGTCCTCGTGCCAAGTGCCACATGACAGCCCTCTGCTGCCGCCAGCAGGCGATCAGCAAGAACAGCATCTGCAACGCCAACAGGAAACTTCACGAAATGGGAAGCTGAACCTTCATTTTATTTGATAGGGCAATTCAGCAGCTTTGAGACGTCACCATTTTTATTCAGTTAAAATAATGAATTCTTTCACTATTATCCAGCCGTTTTCTGCAGTGGTTGTACTCATTAGGTCCTCATTAGATCATCATGTCCTTTGCTTTACTCGGTTGTCTGCAGCCAGAGTGGCATTGCAAATAGCAATCGTTTTATGAATTACTTAGATAAATAAAGTTTCAAGAAAATAAATACGTAAATAAATTAGGCTGGGGTGTGAGCTGCAGCCTATCCCAGCTGACTTTGGGCAAGAAGCGGCGTACGCTATGGACTGGTTGAGAGCCAATCGGCAAACATATATGCAGACAAACAAGCATGCACACTCACAATTGCACCTATGTACAATTTAGTCTTCGATGAACCTAATATCTATGTTTTTGGAGTGAAAGAGGAAGCCGGAGAAAACCCACACAAGCACAGGAAGAACGTGTAAATTCTACACAGGAAGGCCGGAGCCAAGAGTCAAACCATGAACTTCAAAACTGTGAGGTGGATGTGCTTACCAACCACAAGTCATCATCATTACTTTCAGGGAGAAACCGTTCTACTACCTTTTACCATACTGTATTGTATTGAATTTAACAGTGTGATACGGATACTGTAGGACAAAGAATATACAAAATACACAAACCTCTCTCTGTTTATTGTTTTCTTTTGTTTTGGGGATTTTTGTGACCACCGATCAACTGTACACAAAATATTCATAACAAGAATGTAAACATAGTGAAATGTGACCTGTGACCTTCAGGTGTGAAGCATCAATGAAAACGAACACTCTATCCATACCTCTTTAACTGTTCAAATGAAAGCACAAGAACTCAAATATGAATATGCATTACATGCAGCATATACACATAAGTAGGAAGCACAAAAACAAGATGTCGCGCAGGGCAAGCAGCCAAATGCGGTGAACATACTCGAGAAAATACAGGCGAGGCCTTCGCGTCGATTATGCAAATTTCCCGCAGCTGCGAGGAGCATAATAACTCTAAGACAAACCATAACACGTAAAGCTATTGTCTACGACTTGCTTGACAACTGTAACCTTGCTCATTAGGCCAGTTTTTGCAGAACAATGTCTATGTTTTGCGACAATAATACATATATTGGGAATGAGCGCAGTGCATTGTTTAGCTCCAATAAAAGATTCCGGCCTTAGCAGCAGCCTAGGCTTAAGACTAGTTTTAAAAAATATATCGTTAATACCAAACAGAAATCACTAATATAACCCTAGCAAACACTCACAATCCTGAACTAGAAAAATATTTATTGATGTGTTTTCATCTTACTGAGAATGTCTCGTTCTAGATATGAATCACTCTTCGCACTGTTAGTGTCATGATTCAGTAATCATGATTCTGGAGGACTCAATTATGGGAATACAGTATTCTGACCGTGTCAAGTCCCTGAGTAAAATTTTTATGATGTGTTTTGTGACATATACAGTATTACAGCCAAAGTAGGTCATTAATATTCTTGATTTTCTCCATAAATAGCAGTTTATTGGACACATTGCACATCCATTGTCCAATTTATCCATTTATAAGGGCACCTCATAATCCCTTTTGGCTTTCGAGAAATAATATTTCCAATTCGGTCCCATGAATAAAAGGCACATGCGAGATGTGCAAATGAGTGAACACAAAACTCTTGTTGTCTTGTAACTACGATGACAGCCTTAGTCTTGTGTTCCCGTCAATGCCTGGACGTAAGGGGCTCCATCTCTATCACGAGATCTCGAGGCCGCGGACCCCGGTTTAACTCCACCACTCGTGGGACCACGGTGGACCAGCGGTCTGAAGTGGGACACACAAAAAAATGAACTTGCTTTCCTTTGTATTGAATCGCAGGGTAGTGTGGAATGTGTTTGAGGGCCATGCCACCAAATCAGTGCCATTTGCATCCCGGGGAAATATCAAGTTATAATAAACACATGTTAAAATTATTGGTAAAATACATTTTTAAGAATTTTTTTTTTTTATTTCCACTTGCCTGTCCCTGCTTCCTATTTTTATTATGCCTTACACCAACTATACTGTAAGATTATAGTCTTGCAAAATATGTGTATTTAGTTTAAACTTACACTAGTCAGGAAAATCTCAGGAAAATTTGTAATATTCTACAAGTCAAATGCTCCACGGGAAGTTGCTCATAATTTAAGCCTTGTCGAGTTGTAAAATAGAGTAGTAGAAAACCAATGTAAACGGAACAAAGACATGTTTAGCATATTTGCTGAATGGCAGCTGCAGATTTATATATTTTTTTTTTTTTGGTATTTTTTTAATATTTATTTCGTATTTGGGATTTGTTTTTTTGGGGGGGATTTTTTTCCCCCATCACCACCCCTGTTTACCACCTGCCCTCTTATCAGTGTTTTTTTGGGGGGTAAAAATAATAATTTCAAAAATAATTATTATTATCATAATAATCATCATAATAATCATTTTTAAATTAAATACCAGGAAAATAGTGTTTGTGTTCTGGGGAAAAAATTATTTAAGTGGCCCCTCAGTGTGTGAGTGTGGCTGCAGGTGGCCCATGGGCCACCAGTTGCCTAAATATGAGACCAAAATCTCTCAACTCTTGGCACCTTCCTGCGACCTAAATGATTTATTTGATGTTAATCGTTCATTTTTACAATGCCGTATGTTTTTTTTTTTGTAATCACTGTAAGCTAGGTGCTTATCGTCAACATAGAAAATGCCATGTGCCTGTATTTCATGTTACTTTCAGTACTGTTTCTCAAATGGTGAGTTACAGTACAATAAACTAATGATAAAAGGTTGCCGAGATGGACTAAAACACATTGTGAATAATTCAATATGTCTATTATTAGAAGACGGAAATTTCAGTTGATTTTAAAAGAGTTACAAGAAGCAAATGGCACCCATTCTGTGAGAAGGCGCTTGTGCATTCATATTCATGAAGTGCAGCAAGACTCTCACCCCTCCTCAAGCCTCTGACACTTTGTTGCAGGCCGTTGGCCTGGCAGGTCTCATTCTTGCCTGGGTCCTCATTGATTATTGCCAAGTTTTGATTCCAGTGGCACCAGTTCACCTCATCCACTCTGTTGAAACATGGCATGAGGGCTTTGTAAGCTTTGGTTTTGAAACTTCCTATTTGCAGTTTGTACAACATTTATCCACAGTTTGCATTTGGTGTATCTTTTAAGTGGATTCATAATTCATATCCCTGATTTGATGAGAGAACTTTGATCACAAGGTTTTGCCCAAATCTAATGAATCGACAACGTTCGAGCCAACCGTAAATTTAGAGCATGGATATACCAATATTTTCAGCGTGGATATCTCTGTTCAATAAATAAAATTCCACTAAAATGTTGAGTTGAAATCTAGGCATCGGAACACATTTAGTGTTGTTAGTGACAACAGAACATCCGGATCTGGGTGAAACTTAACCTCCTATATCGGGGGTGTCAAACTCATTTCACATTGTGGGCCGCATACAGCCTCGGTAGATGTCATGTGGTCCAGACCATTAAAATTATACCATACTCTGCTATAAATAACCAAAATATCATGTCTTTCCTTTGTTTTGGTATAGTGAAGCACAAGAACATGAGGAAAATGTTGACATTTAATGAACATATCTTTTACCTAACATTTCATGAAACACTTTAGATTTCCTTAAACAAATGTGCAGTTTGCACATTGCCTAACAGTTGTCACTGGGTGGTACCACCGCACTGCAGTCCACTCACATTACGAAATGTCATTGTCATGTCCTTGTTTATGATGATACTAATGCAGCGTGTTATACCGGAGACAAATTCCTTGTGTGTTCTACATACTTGGCCAATAAAGATGATTCTGATTCTGATTCTGATTCTGATTCTGATTACTTTTATCATTCACATATATGCATTGGAACTGATCCCACTGATTGTACAAAGGCACAAAACTTTAATAAGTAATTGGCTTTGCAAAATATAGTCATGCATTTTAAGATTAAACGAGATTTATAAAGAAAGGATTTTTTAAACCATTTACACATGTGCATATAAAATCAAAATTTAATCCCTGCCTACACTTTACAAACTAAAGAGAAAACAGTGTGCCCCCTAGCGGATGATCTACGAATGGCATCTTATTAAAAATATTCATTCCGTGTCTTTTATGCATTTTTTACATTTTTAAATTATCCTGCGGACCTGATCAAACCTCCTCGGGGGCTGGTTCCAGCCCGCGGGCCGTATGTTTGATACCTCTGTTCGATATTGTAGATTGTAGCATGTGCACACGCAGATGTCAGGTCGTATTAATGTGAATACAAGAGTGCCATACTATAATTGTATAAATGAAGTTACAGATGTGGTTAAATAAAAAGCCCATCGGTGGCAAAGACTCGTGGGTGGATGAGATCCACACACACAGGTGCTGCCATGGACTTGAGGCACTGTGAAATGAAGTGTCATTTTGGGACCCACCACTTCAATGCCAAATGCTGATATGTCAGTCATGGGCCTTTCAAATTGTCATGACTTTTCTCACCCTCGCAGACCCCTGATACTTGGACTACAATGCCACATTACTGGCATTGTTCCCTCAAAGGTAGAGCGCTTTTGTACCCGTGACCTTTAAGCGTGGGAACAAAGCTGGACATTTTGCAGTTACAAATGATCTTGAAGTCTAATTAGCTGCACGAGCACTTCTGCCTTGATGGAAACAAATTCGACTACATTAACTTGACTTCTGATCGTGTACGTGGTTCACAACCCAGTAAGAACACTCACATTTCTACAAGTACAGAAAAATGACGGCAAAAAGAAACGTACCTGAAGCACCATCGTCGGTCAGGTGTTCCATCCCAATTCTTGCCTACAGTAACCATCTCGCCTACTCGAAATGACTTGCGAATACAAAGTGGGAAAGAGCGTTCGATGTCCAAGATGGTGGTTGCCCACTGCAAATGGACATTATAATATCAGACGTTTTGTTTCTTTTCGTAAAATACCTGGTAATGAAACATCTGAAGACAACAAAATTGTTTCAGTACTTTACAAAAATTTTTTTTCGATAGCATCCATTTCAACATTTACATTTATTAACACTATACTTATGATGATATGGTCTTACAATATGCATAATATCTTTATTTACCTTTATATGCTGACTGAGTGAGAGCATGTTCTGGTAACTGAGTGAGGCATGTGACGTCCATTTGAACTCATGTGTCTGTCACAAAATATGATTCCATTCAAAATGAAAGGCTAAATTTACTTCATTAACTTACAGTGACGCCCGCTGACAGATGAGTCAGAACATGACCAAAAAAAAAGGAACAAAAGAAGGTAAAAAGCCAAGTTGCAGTCTATGTGACTGCAGCTAACTGTGTGTTGTTATTTTTAAGTTGAAGTTTTACGTTTTTCAGAGTTTTCATTGGATTCGATGTTTTTAGATGAGGAAGAACCAACTAACCTGCAGCTTCCAGATCTTTTTGCTCTCCTTGGACACCTGGCCCACCGTTTCCCCCATCAAGGCGATCAACATGTTAAGCAGCAGCACAAAGGTGAGGATGATGTAAGTCACTAACAGAACGAGGAAAACTGCAGGGTACTGAGCACTGTGGATCATGTCCAGCTCTCCCATCCCAATGGTCAGTTTAAAAAGGTCCAGTAAGAAGATACTGAAGGTGTCATGGTCCCTGCACTTGGGGTACGTCGGGCAGTCTCCATCACAGTCCGTGCCCGGGGGTGGACACACAGTGAGGAGGGATACCAGAGCTACAAAGGGTTAGAATTAGTCACGCCATGTTTTCCTATGTCAAGTATGAATAAAACTACTCAACATTCTCGTAAATGCCAATGTACAACCTAATGAGAATAATAATGATGATTGTGCTTTACTTGGCAATAGAAGCACTGCATTAATTTAACATTATGGTCGAAAATGGCTCCATATGGAATATGGAGGTGGTTCTAATTTAAAAGGCTGGTGATCCTGAAGAATGGACGGAAACTAAATGTGTTTGCAAAATGGATGTTTGGAAGACTCAAACGGTTATTCTTTGAGGTTTATGCTCATCTTACCTGACGCGTAGCCAATCATGAAAAGTACGTACACCAGTAGAAACCTGAACAGGTCTTTGAAAAGAATCTGGAGATCAAATACAAACACGTCTAAGTTGCAAGGCCATTTGAGGTTTGATGACTACTTGAGTTTCTCTGCGCGGTGTCCACCTTCTGTATCATGATGCTGTAGGTACCAGTGAGCTTGAGGCCTCTGGTGAAGTAAAGTGTGTTCATCCAGCCCAGGACAAGAGCAAAGACCATCACTGACACGTAAGCCTCAATGCCAGACAAGTAGAGAGCAGCTGTGACTATGATCAGTATCGAGTAGATGAAACTAAAAGACACAAGGGGGGAAAAAAAAAAAAGAGCGTCAAGGATAGAGCTTGCAGTGCTAAAGTCTGCCACACCGCGCAGAAACACATTCTTGGCATATCGACAAATGTACAAAGGTGTTGAACATTCAGTGCCCTTTGTTTTAATCATGGCTTTAATTAAAGATGTAAACTTGAAAACATGGCAGGGAGGAGATAAACTAGACCATTCAATTAAGACAAAGCGGAATATGCCGCGGGTAAAGATTCACAAGATGTGAGGAAGAGTCATGTGTGGGAGGTAGTGTGAGACTTACTACAGCAGTTGAAAGGATCCATCAATAAATAATGACTTCACCCCAGGGCATTTCTTCAAGAAGAGGTCCTTAATCTGCAATGAGATGTACACACATTTCCATAAATGCAACAACAAACACTCATTAAAGACACAAGTGAGTAACCGGCCATTAAATATTTGATTTGAACTCACGTTGGTGAGGAGGAAGAAGATACCGGATGCTAATGTAATGACCTCTCCTGCCATCCGCAAGTAGTCGCTGGATGTTGTATAAGGGTACGGGGGCTGCAAAACAAACAGGATGATTAGCAAACTATTCAGATGCTATCAAGGAGACTAAAATATTAATATTAGGTGCACCGACATAATCTAATGAGATATAATTATATTGTACTGCATATACTGCATTGAAAAACATTATACAATGACAATGTAAGTTGGAGGTTTATCACCATTTTTGGTAGATTTTTTTTCCCAATGCATTTCAATGGGAGTCAATTATACGCAAAATTTCACTAATCGCGGGGTGGTCTCGTTCTTATCCTTACATGCTAGTTCTAATAGCATCATTCATCATTTCATGGCAGACATGGCATCGTTGTGCTTGCACCAGGTCTTATGTTGCCCTAAACACCAATGTGAGTAGGTCACATACTGTAATTTTTGGCGGATTTGGAATGACATGCAGGACAAACATAGGACCTGAATAATATAAATTCTGAGTGAGTTAATTTTTGTGTGTGTGTGTTTGTCACAGTTCTTGCACCTAATATTGGTTCATTGCTCAACAGTTTTGTGCCATCCTTTAATTCAGTACCAGCCAATTCTGGACCAAGTCTGAAAAGCCGTTTAAAAACGTCTTTGGGAGTGAATGAGTTAATGGTAATTCATGTGCACAAGAGCCCTTCGCACCAGAAAAGACAAAAATTCACAGTATGTGGTTATATTTTGATTGTTCAAACCCTTTTTTATTCAAAAGATGGATGTTTTATTGATGCATTGAGAAATTAAATATTAAGATAGTATGATGCACATTTGTTCAATTTAAAAAAGGTGTAGGCACATATCTTGTGGCATTTTTGTCAAACATCTGATACGGAAGCGCGTGGTCCTATACGTGGCCCCTCAGTAGCGCTGATGAAAAATTGTCCATCATTTAAGTTGCCCATCACTATAGTGTGTGAGCACACCAGGTGCTAACTCACTGGCTTTCACAGTTTCTTCTACCCACCGTTCCCTGTGTCGGGTGGTAATAAGCCACCAGGGTGAAGACAATCATGGTGAAGAGGTAGGAAATTACGTTGATATAAAAGGTCACAGCTGCAAACTTCTGCCACTTGGCCCTCAGCAGTTCATTGATGGGCTCCACTGCCAGCATTTCATGACGGATCTGATAAGGGCATATTGTCATCTGACTTTTTAATACACTGGACTTGAAAGAAACTCCATTACAAATAGATTGTAGATTTTTTTTTTTTTTTTTTACCTCACTCCGACTGCTGTAAACAAGGATCTCCAGCACGGATGGTTCACCTCCACATGTGTCCAATGAAGACAGATCATAGAGGGAGGAGTACACTGGTCCATAAGCCCAGTCCTTAAACTTGCGTGACAGATGACGGACATCCTCATCTTTGATCTCACGGCGGATGATGTGTTGAAAAACCTGTAAAACGAAATGAATATGATTCCATGCATGATCGAATGTTGCTTCGTCTAGAAAGTCTTCAGAAAAACCCTATTTTCATTTATCCGTTTTTTTGACATAATTTTGCACCACAAAGTGGCATTTGTCAATTATTAAAAAAATAAACAAACAAAAACGCACAAAATACCCACCCTAAATATTCCAGTTTTGTTGGAATTACATTTGAGTTCGACACTGATTTGATTTTGGTGATGTTTGCCACTGACCTTCAAAAATCATATGCAATAAGCGGCAATGACACTAATGCAGTATATTAATGATGGCAACCTAATCCACAGGTGTAAAATTAAATTTTATGTGGCCTGAGAAAAACAAATGTTCCTTGACTTTTGTTCTAAACGAGCTTTCCATCGTAGAAATGATGATAAAATGCATGAGCAATTATAAATAATGACGGGGCGGTAATTAGAGGTGCCACATCAATTATATTTGGGACAAAAAGTGCCTCACACTCAAGCCTCATGCACGGTGCTTCAACAAATACAGTGCAGCCTGGTTTCTAACTCATCAACGCTTTTGGCAGAACATCGAATGTGTTCAATTGCTTGAATTGGCATGAAAAAACAAGAGTGAGATGAAGGCAACATCAAGTGACATTTAAACACCCTTACTTTGGCTTTTCGCATGGCACCAAAGCAACGACAAATGCCAGAGTTCATGTTTTCACAGCATCTCATCATATTTCTCACTGTTTATACCATTACTGTTGCACATGTCATCGTTGTTCATTCCCAAAAAGACAGCAAATGTTGCACTTTCCTTTAAAGACAGATTACTCAACATATGTTGATGTTTCATTGCAACTGTACAGTAAATGGTATGACCTATGTTTCGCTTTACACAAAACATTAGAAATTTGTTTTGTATTTTCTGCCAATTATTGTACAAATTGTAAAACAAACCATAACCTTAAGAACCTCAACAACAATGCTAAAATATGGCCCGCAGAGAAGTTTGACAAGCCTACTTTCACCCAAATGTTAAACCTAAATCAAGCCCTATTCAGCCTACGACTGTGATAACTGTAACTACGGTGTTTTGTAATTGTTGTTTTGGGCGGCACGGTAGTCGACTGGTTAGCACGTTGGCCTCACAGTCCAGAGGTGCACGGTTCGATTCCGGCTCCGGACTCCCTGTGTGGAGTTTGCATGTTCTCCGGGTTTTCTCCGGGTACTCCGGTTTCTTCCCACATTCCAAAAACATGCAAAAACGTGCGTCTCTGTGTGCCCTGCGATTGGCTGGCAACCGGTTTGGGGTGTCCCCCACCTACTGCCCGAAGACGGCTGGGATAGGCTCCAACACGCCCTTGTGAGGATAAGCGGATCAGAAAATGGATGGATAGATGGATGAATGCTAAACATAACCCAAGTACTGTACTTAATTATGCATTACTGAAAATTGCAAGTACACAATTTCAAATAACAGTCACCAGTTCATTGCATGAAGTTGAATTTGTGAAATCGTTGGGTCTTATTTCCCATCATTCTTACCCCGATCTTGCCCAGTTTGGCCGCCATCATAAGTGGAGACATGCCATCATTATTGAGCACCTTCTCCAGGCTGCAGTCCGGGTACAGTTTGGCGCTCTTGATCAGAAGCAGGTCATACATCTTTGTGAGGAAACGAGTGTTGTCCTTGGTGTTGTCCGCAATGTGCACCAGGGCGTGCAGGACTGTGTTGCCCCGGGAATCTTGGCGCCTCAGGTCGGCCTTCTTGTGGGGATTCTCGGTCAGGTAGTGCACAATGTTAGGCTGGTTGGTGCAGGCGGCCAGCGAGAGAGGAAGCTCACCTGTGGGAGGCAGAGGGAAGAATTCTGAATTCTCAAGGGGGGAGGACAGCAATTTGGTTGAAAAACCAGCTCATGAATACGAGAGTTAATTAGGAGCTGTTGCTAGCTTCTGTTTGTTTTTGCAAAGCATTCTAAACATGGATC
Organism: Hippocampus kuda; assembly: GCA_901007745.1. Taxonomy (NCBI): domain Eukaryota; kingdom Metazoa; phylum Chordata; class Actinopteri; order Syngnathiformes; family Syngnathidae; genus Hippocampus; species Hippocampus kuda. Next base: position 17,244 of record CAAKHF010002798.1, read on the forward strand.
AAAAATTGGTCTTTAATCCCCGCTTCGAAAACAGCACAATTAGCAGTTGCTGGAGGGAAGGTTGCAATGGGGCCAGAGTGCCAAAAGCAGCTGCGGGAAAATGAGCCGTTGCCACGGGTGACAGATTACTTTGTCACCTCAGATAGAAACGCTCCTCTTCATGGATTTGCACGGGTGCACGCTGAGTGTTAGCGTGAGTGGAAATCCCATTAGCCATCAGCCCTGCCAGGTTCCTGTTCACCTCGCCGCAAAGCTCCGCAGCAAATTACTCACACTGTGCACAGACACGCTGGGATTTGGGAATGACAACCGTACTACGCGCAAATAGAAATCATCTCCTCCGTGATGGGTGAGGAGTAAAATGTGCGTTTCCAATCAAAATTGTACAAGCCTTTATGTTGACTATGCAACACACAAAAAAAAAAAAATGAAAGAAGGCGCAATCTACTGCTTCATTGCTTTCGGTGTTCGATAGAAATATCTAATCAGTCATATTTTTTTTTCGAATCATTACCACAGAACATAACACATGTTGTGAATATCCCTTTTTTCTTCTGCTACTATTTCTTCATCAGGTGCTTCTTATTTTGGTAAATTTCATTGAAAAAAAAAAATGGTGACCGCCCCACAACGATATAATCCTCAAATTTGAGTCCATCATTGATATGTTTATGAGCTCACTGTACTGAGGTTCGCGGTTCAGATTTCGGCCTTTCTGGAGCTCTTTCCTTGCTTGTGTGGTTTTGTTCCTGGTATTCGGAAATAAAGTATTAACACTTCATAATTATACTTCAGTAGATTTTTCATGGATTTGTATTTGAGCATTTCTTTTTGTGACTTTTTAACTTTACTCATTTGAAGACAATTCTTATCATTACTTTGTCACAATGGACTCCATATTTGTTTCGACCTCCACAGATGATGACGCAATATATAAATATATATTATAAATAGTGAGAGGTATGGTCAATAACGTTTGAGATCCTGATTGATTGATATCTTGTGGACTTATAGACTGTATGGTGAAAAAAAAAAATCAGCACAATAGAGGTGAACCGGAGAGCATTTAACAACCATATTGCAACAGATTCTGAGAAACAAAATATTCCCTACCATGACTTTATTTAATTTGAATATCCATCTACTCTGAAAAAAATACAAACAAGTAAGGAATATTGTTTCAATCGTTATCATGAGCTAATTTGTCATTTTGTTCCTCAGTTCGCCATATGAGCAAAGCTATGGGAACAGTGGAACATTTTCTTTTGATAAGGTATAAAAGCTTTAGCGATGCAAGCTGGCTTTTTTATAAAAACAATAAGTGACATGCAATGTGATTTTTCTGTTTTTCGGCGATGCGCTCGATGATGTTTTATCAAAAGAGACGTTGCGTCATAAGTTAACAACATTACAGAGGCTGTAATCTTTCTACTTTTAATTGAGTGAAGGAATTGAATCAGTACAGATAGTATGAGTAGATGAGCCACGTCCACCAACAGAGGGCAGTGTTGAGTTTTGCTCGAGGTGAGATCCTGCCTTCCAACACAGGATGTTAGTTTTCCACTCCAGAACACAGACACCTTTCTTCTGATGCAACTTGAACACACGCCATACCATACACATGTGTTTGTCGAGCATTGCATGGCTGCCTTCGAGAAAAGGAAAAAAAAACTGGCAGTGTGTGAATTTGGCAGTGGTGAAAAGGTGGCACTGACATTTCCCCTGCCAAGAACATGTACCAAGAAGGTATGACTCTGTCTTGGCAGCTGCTTTAAATGCAGTCAGAGTGGAAAAGAGTGATAGGTAAAGCTGTCGGTCCGGCACATCATTTCATTTGCGTCATTTCCTCAACACTGCTACTCTTCCACAGTCTTTCATGATTTAAAGAAGTGGTTTGAGGTTTAAAAAGTCTTTGGTTTGAATCAAAGAGGCACAGTTTGAAGTAGGCAGAGGCTATTACCAAAGTAGAAGTAGCCACCCTCGTCCCTGGGTTGGAAGAAGCGTCCTCTGGCCTGCGCGTGAACATCAGCGCCTTTCTCCACAAGTAGTTCCACATACTGCTTACAGCGACGCTCGATGGCAATGTGGAGCGCCGTCTGGCCTGACAAGAACGAACCGTGTTCAAGTTACGTGCAAATTTGCCATGAGAAACAATTCACAATCACACACAGTTGCCAAAAGGACTTTCGAGTTGTTTTAATGCGAGCGTGAGCGATCGGCTTCAGTCAGAAGGGAGTGCAGGAAAGGGGAGACCTTCGAGGCAGATGTCAAACAAAGCTGAGTGAGAACTGCAAAGTGTTTCTATGGAAACCCAGCAGATTTTCAGAAGTATAGACAAGAATGAAAAGTTTAATTAACCTCAAGGTGCATTTCAGCCTCTGTGCAGAGGAAACTGGGAGCACCTTAGTTAAGAATAACAAAAAACAATATAGAAACACTTAAAAGCCAGGCAGACAAAACAATCTAAATATTAGCTCATTTCCACAGCTGTAAATAGTCACTGAGCACATTTAAACTGTAAATACTGTACACTCCTTTTCCTCACTGCAGGACCTCGCCCACCACTCTAACCATTGGTTGCTTTGACACAGTGGCGGAAAGAGGGGGGGCTCGAATTCGACCAACAAATGGGCCATAGTCATACCTCTGTAGTAGACATCCCTGAAAGGCGTGTTAATAAACTCCCTCAGGCTTCCTGTCTTCTCTGCTATGTCCACCAGCAGTGGAATGGTGTCATTCTGCCCGCTGTAGAGGTTCAACAGGGCTTTGGGAAGACATGTCTTACCAGTGGACGGCTCTGATGAGAAATGACAGTAGAATGTGCAGTGGTTATTGTTGTACAGTATCGCTAATAAATGAAGACATTTGTACGGATGTAGAAATCCCCTTGTACCTAATTTGGAAATGTATATGGAAAATAAAAAGACAAAGATGAAAAACTTGAGATGATATGGAGTTACGTCTTCTCTATTTTTAACCTCTTTCTAGATAGTCTTGGAAAGCGTTTGGCAGCTCAAATAGACAACAGTTTGCTGTGATTTTTCTCTGCTCCCTGTTATAAGCGTCGAGCATACACAGGAAGTTTTCCTTGGGACTGCCCGTGATAGGACAAAGTCAATGACATCAGCCCCCTTTTCCCACTCACATCTATCTGGGTCAAAGAATAGCAAAGACCCAGAGGATCAGCGGGAAACAGAAAGTCAACAAGGTGGAGATTACAATGGCTTCTGCTTCACGGCAAAAGGCCCATTCCCTGCCAGCTCTGTTTAAACAATTCCTGAGAATGTTGACACTCCCAAGCCTACCTTTGAACTCCTCATCCGTCAGTCGCTTGTCATTACTTTGCAAGTACTCCAACAGACCCTCCAGGGCCTCGGGATCACCACGTGACACACAATCAAAGAGGCTTGAGCGATTGAAGACTTTCATAACCTTTGGGGGGTCCTCACTTGCACCATCTACATTGGATGTCTCTGTTTTACTATGAAGACACAGAAATGACAGGTGTCATGTATTAACTGCAAGATGCTTCAATTTAACACAGCACAAAGAGGTCATTACAGTGCTATGATGAGCTACGATATACTCCAAAAGGCATGAGAGGCATTTTATTATCAGTTAATCCCAAAACCTAAATCGAGGGACTGGCAAGACCACAGAATAGCATCGCTTCATCATTCTCCATTTTATGCTGGTTACGGAAATTTCCTATTCCAGCATGACTCTTTGCCCCAGTCCACAGAAAACGGCCCACAAAGGTATGAGTTTGATGCCGTACACTTTTGTGAGTCAGATCTTCTCTCAGTTGCAACATGATTGAATTTTTACCAATTAGTCTAAAGCGCAGGCGTCAAACTCAAGGCCCGGGGGCCAGATTTGGCCCGCCACAACATTTTATGTGGCCCGCGAGAGCAAATCAAAGATGTCAACTTTCATGATGCTTGCTGAACTCTCTACCAAAATTTAAAATTCTCATTTGTAATCATTAAGAGTGATACTGTAAGCATTTTCTTGTTAACAAACCAGTCATTTCACTCACTTAAACAATAGGTGAATAAACCGTTATTCTTGACTTCTTTATATAGTTTCAGTCATAACGGCCTTCCAAGGGAAACTGCAACTAAAATCTGGCCCACGAAAAAAATGAGTTTGACTCCCCTGATCTAAGGGATGATATGAGCAACAATTATCACAGAAAGTGGCCAATGGCACATGTTGTTCCATTTTCACCTCAGGTCTAGTTGCTAGGTAGTGTCCTTATATTTTTGCCCATATTGTGTAGGGCTGCATGTACGAGCAAGGAGAGTGCTGGGTGGAGGCAGTTGTCTAAATATTACCTCAACGGCCACGAAAGGCACCAACAACATACGCTCTGTTAGATTACTAAAAGGAGCCCATTTGTGTGTGTGTGTGTGTGTGTGTGTGTGTGTGTGTGTGTGTGTGTGTGTGTGTGTGTGTGTGTGTGTGTGTGTGTGTGTTCGCACTTCTTCATGTGACACACCTCTGTCTGGAGAGCATTTTCCAAATCTTTTCCCAGTTAAAAGAACTTAATCAGGTCTGTTCCTGTATTTTAATTTTAGTAAAGTGCCTTCTCACCCTCTCGGCAACTTCTTCCTGCGTCGTTTCTGGTTACTCGTGTTCCTGTAAGTGCCATAGTCAAAGAGGGAGTCCATGGGTGCTTTCTTTGGACCTGGAACAACGTTTGATTCATATATGGTGGATTCCAGTAGATCCATGGGGTTTGAAATGCCCTTCTTGAAAGCACCTTGGAACTTCATCCGCAGGTTTGGTCTCCCATCCACTGCAGCTTGGCCGGACTGAACCGTTTCCTGGGCCGAATCCTGCCCACGGTCCTGAGTAGATGGGGAGCCATCCGCGCTCTCAAACAATTCTGAGAACTCCGACAAGAACTGCCCATCATTCCCAGCCTGATCGCCATCGCTTGGATCGAGAGAGAGGGCTGTACTGGTTGGGAGAGAGCCGACGGTGTCGGCCTTGGACAGGGCAAGGTGGCACCTTCTCAGGAGGGTCGTAGCAGAGCGACCCTGTAACAACAATGGCCACACTTCAGAACCTTAACAGAGTTTTAGCTCAGAAATATCTTGGACAAACTGAAAAGGATGTGAAGGAGAGTTATAAAATGTTCTTTGCCTGGAATCTTTTATGTCGATGTCCATTAGGTTACATTTTAGATGCATTCTTTGCATAGTGCTAAAGTGAAGCATCGCTTGTGCAAAACACCAATATGGACAGAGAATTCATCGCGAAGAAAAAAAAAAGAAAGGAACCAAAGAAAGACAACAGCAATAGCACCTGAATTTTGTGAAAAATAAATTCATGAATTAAATACATTAAAAGAAAAAGTTGGGTGAACTCAAAATTTCAAGGATTTGATAAAAAAAATTATGCTGGGCAATTCAACCAAATATTCATGAACGTGTAGTATCATGTTTTTGTATTACAAAACTTTAGGTTTTGCTGTTCTGAAAATTGGCTTTTCTTCATTTCACAAGAAAGAAATACAGAACTAAGTGTCCCTTGTATTGTCCCCAAGCGTAAAGATAAAATTAAAAAGAACTCAATAGTTAGTTTTGGAGCAAACAACTTGCTTGTTTTGTTACGCTAACTAAGATCCAACAAATGTCATTAATTTTAATTTAAAGTTGTTTCAAGTTAAATGGGTTTTTTTTGGGTGGGGGGTAATTGTTTTAACGCCCAAAATACGAGTTATGTTTTTACAGTGCATTGCGCTCATTCTCTACCTCATTCATCACTTTTATCACAACAGTGTGATAAATTCCTGTTCAAGCAAAGTGGAAATGATGTTCAAGCATGGGTTGAACCTGAAAAAACAAACACAAAAAAATAAAGAAGCGTTACTGGAAGGCCAAATATGAAAGTTTATTCATGGTTAAAAAAAAAACTGAGCGGCATTAAAAAAAAAAAGGGTTAGTGTATGACGTTTGAAAATTTGGAAAACAGATGCCAAAAGCAATAAGGTGACTGTAGCGTCTGCTCTGTCATTGGTCAGCGGGCCTGTCATACCACCTGCACTTTCGGATGAATGACAGGTTTACTCTAACCAGCAAGTAATCTTCCATTTTCCAGCCACTGTGGGAACAAAAACATTCATGTCGCTGATATGGTCTGACGAGCGTTTACAACATGTCATCCTTAAAGCATCCTCTCAAATCCTGTGTTGGCTCATGTCAATGCAATCTTATCTAAACCGCGAAAGGTTGTGGGACAGGGGGGGCTCTAAGGGACAGCCATGACTCACACAATGGATTATCATGCCTTTACAGTTCACTTCACATTTGACAGTGAGCACACAGACAAAAAAGATGCTATCACCAACCTTGATATACTTTCACGAAAGTTTAAGGAACAAGATGTTTAATGGAGTTGTGTCAGCTATGTACGCACCAGATGTCTGATTTGACGGATCGATTAGACACACTAAGAGATGTCGCGAAATGATGATTGTAAAGGCTCATGACTGACAGTGGCCCTAAAAGCAGTACTTTTAACCTGCATCGTTGAAGTGGTAGGGTCTTTTATATTGTTTTTTATTTGTATTTTTTCCCCACAAGACCCGAAATCCCTGGCAGCGCCACGGTGGAAACTGCTCAAACACCCATTGCGACTACAGCACTGTAGAGTGGATAAATTCTATCGGGAAGGTTTTGACATGAACCACAATACTGGCTCAACTGATGTGACGAGGGAAGGGGAAAACAAACTCCATCACTCCCCAAATGTATTTTTCATATTAAAAACACGATATTTCCTAATGTAAAGAAGTCTTCATGTAACAGAAAACATTGAGGGAAATATCGAAATGGATTTCCTGTATTAATCTACAATAAAGTTCTTATTTAAAGGCTTGGACGAATAATTGTTCAGACGTATAATTGTGGCCCCTGGTGGTAAAAAATAGTCAACAAAATGTGCAATTTACCTTAAGTGTTGAATGTCTTTGCCTTATCAATTCTTCACCATTTCCACAGCTTCCACGCACCCAAAGTTGAATTTTAGTCTGTCTTCAGTTTCTGACTTCACCTTCACGCTTCACCTGAAACGGCCAAACCGCCGGAGAAACAGCAGCAACAGAACAAACGCATGCTTCTTCGTGTGATTTTGGGTGGAGTAAAGTTGTCATTTACTAACTTGGCTCCCAAGTTGGAACTGACGCGGTAGCTGAATGTGCAGTACCGTAAATTCCCGCAAGGTGGAGACTCTTGATCCTGAATAGAGAGAAACGTAAGTAGAAAAAGTGGAAAATGAGCATAATGTAAAAAATCTAAAATATTTTTCTGTCAATTAAATACAATACACGTTTTGATAACTTGGCACACAAGGGGGAAAACGCCATCTAACTTTATTAACGTGCATGTCGAAGTCAATTCGAGAGATTGGGGAGGGGTGATTGGTACTGCTTTGCCACTTTACACCTGACAGTGTCCATCTTGAGCCAAACAAAACAACATAGCTAATAAATAAATAAATAGTTAACTAGAACTAGTAAACTATAAAATATACCACAGCATTTGTTATAAGATAATAAGATAAACAGGGCAAATATGTAAATTGTTATTTCAGAAGTATGTATCAAACTGCTAACCCGCCGCAGTTAAGTAACCATCTTACGTTCAAAAAGGTTGGTGGCCCCTGGACTGGGAATTACAGATATCCGTTTTCAAATGTTAGGTGTTCTGTAAAAAAAGTTATCCAATAAAATACTCTAGTACAGCTACTTCAATGATCTGATGAAGAACAGAAACAAAATAACTGTTCTTCATTACGTTGCCCCATTGTTATTTCTTCATATGCACACAATTACAGTATATTTCATGTTTAAAAACTATGAACAAAATATTTAAAAGAAAGTGATTGCCAATAGATTAAACTGTAAGCTATTTATGCTAAATGCTTACCCACAAAAGTGAAACAGACAGAAAAACAACAAAATGTTGCGCGTGTTTATTGTCCATAGTAATACGAATGTCATGCAAATCTATAACATGCTTTTGCAGACTGCACAATTCAACCAAGTTTCAAACTACTGTAGGCTATTTGAGGCTTTTGGGATTTATTAAAATGTGTAAAGGTGTTTTGAAATGCTACAAAACGTCCATTTGCAGGTTATGGGTCACACTAAAGTACATAGCTGAACACATTAGAATCCATGGAGAATATATTTTTTTATGATATACATTTTATATTATTCTCTATTCTGAGTGAACATGCCCACAACCAATAACCCCAACAGAACATAAATTCAGGCGTTGCAAGTCACATGGATAACAATAGCTTTGAGTGCCTACCGTTATGTCTGCTGAGATAATCGAGTGATAGCATAGATACGACACAAAAGTGCACAGATTGTACATTAATATGACTCGAAGTTGTTTAAGGCCATGTAAGTCTAAAACAAAGCACAGCAGAGAAGGACAATGGGTTGTTTTGCGCTCAAACTCTGCAGTCAATCTCAGCATTCATTTTATTATACATCTCATAAATAGCATCAACTGTAACAGAGAAGTTGATCAGGAATTTTTTCACTTTCTCCAGACATTCCTCTTCCTTGACTTCGCGGCCTTTGGAGAGCGCCTTCAAGAAGTCTGATCTGTACGGGGCAGCAAACAGAGCCGCCTAAAACCAAACACAAATGTCAATTCTATTCCAACATAACACAAGTCTGCTATTCTGCTCCCAACAACACAACATTAGCAAGCTAAGAAGATACAATGCGAGTTTTGGTTAAAGAAAAAAATTGTAGTGTTATCATCATTAATTCGACGATGTTTCTTTTTTGGGGGCTTGTAGTTTGCAGTGGAGTAGAACTGCACAGGTACGGGTGTTCATTTTGCCTCTCTCATATGCAAAAGACAACCAAAAGTTCAAATCTACAAATTGAAAACACCTCTCATCATGATTCAGTGCACCTGTGGTCAGAATTGAGCGTTATTATCATTATAAAGATAGAATAAAAAAAAAAAAAACTTCTCAATACAATATATTGGATTTCAATAGGCTCTGCACCAGTTTAAAGCTTCCTGGTTCAAATTTCAACTCAGATCCTCCTGTGTAGAGTTTCCAAGATCTCTCCTGCTTGCATATTGCTTGGGTATTTCCAGATACTTTGGCTTTCTCTCACGCTCCAAAACCACGCACGCTAAGTTAAATGAGCACTCTGAATTATCGATAGGTGTGCATGTGATAGTCAGCAAGGAAAGCCTCCAACTTACCCATAACCCCAATGTGTAGAAGACCTTTCAAAAACCGATGTATGGATAAACTGTGCACATCTACTCTTACTGTTTTTAGAGCTTGTGAGTTGATATCTCAGAACTCACCCTGAAAAGCTGTTGAAGCCACCAGCTATGGTATCGCTTCAACGTCAATTCATATGCTTTGGTCACGTTGACTCGAATGAGATTTGGGTTGTTTTCATCCTTTTCACCATCCAGCAGGCTTTGAAGGAACACTTGGATAAAGCGTAGACTCCTTGAGATATGGAAAGAGATTAATGAGCACACACTTCATAAACTGAAGCATGACAGTATGTGTTACACACGTGATTTAAACATACAAACCTTTTCAGCCACATGAGTGCCAACGTGGCTCCAACTTTGGGCCATTGTGTCCCATACATTTCCTTCTCGACCTCCAAAATCTGTTGGAGGGTCCTGAAGCGTCCTGGGTTGGTGTCATAGACAGCCTTGACTTTCTAAACATTTGAACACAAATATACGGTATCTTATTTTGCATGTTATAATCTTCTGCATGGATTCCAGCGAGTCTATTTCCGCTTCCACAATGTCAAAGCCTGTGCACATGTAGTATGCTGACTTTAAAGGGAGTAAGAGTAGTAGTCGGCCTTGTTCATGCCCAAATGCCCGTTTCTTACTGCACTCGTCTGTGAAAATACAAAGTATACCACATAACAAAAAGTCCACCCACATGCACAATTAGACTGTGCTGTGTGCTAGACACAAAAATAGAGCTCTATATCTTAGGCTGGCACAGTGGTATCGGTGTCATGGTATTGGAGTATGACAACAGAGGCACATATCTGCTAAAAATGCCGATACCAGTAATGATACAGGATACTGTTATTGACTTGCATGGATGTGCTTTTTGTTACCGCTCACGGTACTTAAGTGACTGAAGCGCATCAGCCAATGTGCCATCCTTGACCACGTATATTCTTTCATCTGAAGCAGAAAAGTCAGCAAAATTAAATTTGACTAACCGGTATTTTCACTTGTACTTACTGTAATATTCGCTAATATGTCAGACTTGATGGGTGCAAAGATAGTCGGGCCAAGACAGTCTGCGAACAGATTGTATCCAAAACTTTAGAGAACTCAAGTTTTCAATTTCATTTTCAATTCATGCAAGCATTTTCAAAAAGTGAAGAAGGATTTACCACAGGTGATTAACCTTATAACCCACACCAGAATGGACCAGCTATAGTGTCTCTTTTCATAGACCCATTAGTACAGTAGTATCATTCGTTGTTCTTGAATTAGGCTACTAGACAAGTGGAGTGTTTGGTGTCAGGAAAGTGAACAATGAGAACGTGGACCCACGTAGGGCTCGCTCGACTCGCGGGACTCTTTCAGGCCTTGTCAGTCATTCCTTCCTGCTCATGAGGGCATGTCGTGTTTGGGAAATACAGCAGAATTTTACTTAACTTTCATGATATCGCAGCAAGGCCCACATTAATTTTGCAAATGTGCTTTATATGTTTTTTTAAAAAAAGCAAACAAATCCACCAAAAAGTAGAATTTGCCCCTAATGCCTCAACCTTTAGCAGGAACCCTAATGTCTGCCGTCTCTCAAATCAAATAAAAAAATAAGTACCAGACAGTGCCAGTCATAACCTCATTTCATGGCTGAGTGGGTCAGTAATGGGTCATGGCCAAAAGATTTCTGGGTCATCAAAAACAATGAGGTACAAGAAGAAAAGTGTTCAATATTGACATCAGATTTTGTTCCTCTAAAAGGTTTCACGTAGCAACTTCCATACACAACCTTTGGCATATGAATACAGAATGAAGTGGCACAAAGATGCCCTGCGCCCATGAATGGGCAAGCGGAACTCAATACCATACGAATCATTTTCACAACTTCAAATCCAGGGCAGGGAATTAAATTATGCATGATAAAACAATTGGAGACAGCTTGATGAAGAGAAATGTGATCCAAATAATTTATTGTTTGAGGAAAAAAACAACTGTTTAATTGCAACCACTGGACAAAGCAAGCAATGAGATTGTTTTCTGAATTCCAAACAGTCATAAGCACCTAAATGCAAAAGTACTTTTGAACATTGCATAGTCACAGTTAACACTCCGTCTAGTCCCGTACCTAAAAATCATAAACATAATAAATGGTATCTCTAATTTTAGGCACAGACTCAACAACATTGCATAATATCAAATGATACCACTTCTACTAACATGATAGCATACTTACCAATGAATGGTGGAAGGTAGGTTGCAGCCTCTAGAAAAGGTCTGGTTTCCACTTGTCTGTCAGCTGGCAATGGTCTGAACTGGTGCTCCAATAGCAGAGCCATGGTGTCTCGCCTGCACAGTCACTTGTCCACTCAGAGGTGAAGGTAACAGACTGATAGACTTACAGTGACCATGAGACTGGGTGACGCAAACACACTCTCTCTCACACACACACACACACACACACACACACACACACACACACACACACACACACACACACACACACACACACACACACGCGCGCGCACGCATACAATAAATTTATACAAACAGTAGACACATTTTATTGGTGTAATGATTTTAAAAAAGGGGAAACCCGGGATCAAATGTTGCTGCTAAAGCTTGACAGAATTACCAATTCCTTGTAAAAGTCTAACTTCAGCTAGTTTTTTAAGTGGGGGATTTGACGAGAATTACAGTCAGACTGACAACCTTGATTCGAATTTTAATTCACTGTACCTGACCAGTTGACTTTCACTGAGAAACTGGGTATGCATGGTATTCATTTGTTACTGCAAAAAAAGAAACAAAGTTGAATGAAGTCAACATGCTTGTGATTTCTGTGTAGAAAAGTGAAGAAAAATTCACAAAAATTCCCATTTTTCCACAATTTTTTTTTTTTTTGCTAAAATGAAAAAAACGAAGGTGACCCGGTGGTCGACAGGTTAACGCGTCGGCCTCAGAGTGCAGTGCTGTAGCGTTCGATTCCGGCTCCGGCCTTCCTGTGTGAAGTTTGCATGTTCTTCCCGCGCCTGCGTGGGTTTTCTCTTGGTACTCCGGTTTCCTCCCACT